>JAVIAB010000001.1:14942543-15012543 GCA_032433765.1 Megaustenia siamemsis
TAGATCTCTCTCATTTTAAACTGACAGTCATCGTAGATCTCTCTCTTGTTAAATTGACAGTCATCTTAGATCTCTCTCTTGTTAAATTGACAGTCATCATAGATCTCTCTCATGTTAAACTCACAGTCGTCCTAGATCTCTCTCATGTTAAACGGACAGTCGTCTTAGCTCTCTCTTTTGTTAAACAGACAGTCATCCTAGCTCTATCTCATAAAGTTGCCAGTCTAGAACTTCTCTCATAAAGTTACCAGTCTAGAACTTCTCTCATAAAGTTGCTAGTCTAGAACCTCTCTCATAAAGTTGCTAGTCTAGAACTTCTCTCATAATGTTGCTAGTCTAGAACTTCTCTCATAAAGTTGCCAGTCTAGAACTTCTCTCATAAAGTTGCTAGTCTAGAACTTCTCTCATAAAGTTGCTAGCCTAGAATTTTCTCATAAAGTTGCCAGTCTAGAACTTCTCTCATAAAGTTGCCAGTCTAGAACTTCTCTCATAAAGTTGCTAGTCTAGAACTTCTCTCATAAAGTTGCTAGTCTAGAACTTCTCTCATAAAGTTGCCAGTCTAGAACTTCTCTCATAAAGTTGCCAGTCTAGAACTTCTCTCATAAAGTTGCTAGTCTAGAACTTCTCTCATAAAGTTGCTAGCCTAGAATTTTCTCATAAAGTTGCCAGTCTAGAACTTCTCTCATAAAGTTGCCAGTCTAGAACTTCTCTCATAAAGTTGCCAGTCTAGAACTTCTCTCATAAAGTTGGCAGTCTAGAACTTCTCTCATAAATCTGACAGTTTGCGTCAGCTTTCTCCTATAAGACTAATGATAGTCTGTCTCAGATTTAAACAGAGGAAAAAGAAAGGTCAACACAGAACATTTGTGGAAGGTCGATACTGGACATTTATCAAAGGTCTATATAAGACACTCATGAAAGGTCGATACAAGACACTCGTGGAAGGTCGATATAAGACACTCGTGGAAGGTCGATATAAGACACTCGTGGAAGGTCGATATAAGACACTCGTGGAAGGTCGATATAAGACACTCGTGGAAGGTCGATATAAGACACTCGTGGAAGGTCGATATAAGACACTCGTGGAAGGTCGATATAAGACACTTATTAAGGGTTTATACATGACACTCATGAAAGGTCTACATAAGACACTCATGAAAGGTCAATACAGGACACTCGTGAAAAAAAAAGGTGATATATGAAGTTTGATAAAAAAATTTCCCACATAGGAAATCTCACAACACTTAATGAAGAAAACATCCACATAGGAAATCACATCACACTTAATGAAGAAAACATCCACATAGGAAATCCCATCACACTTAATGAAGGAAACATCCACATAGGAAATCCCATCACACTTAATGAAGAAAACATTCACAATCTCATTTTAAAAACTTGATGGAGGAGAAAGCTGGCACGGGAAATCTCATGAAAATTTGGTGGAGGAGAAAGCTGGCACAGGAAATCTCATAAAAATGTGGTGGAGGAGAAAATTGACATAGGAAATCTCATAAATACTGGATAAAGGAAAAGTTGACATAGGAAATCCCATAAATACTGGATAAAGGAAAAAGTTCACATAGGAAATCCCAAAAAATACTGGATGAAGGAAAAGCTGACATAGGAAATCTCATAAATACTGGATGAAGGAAAAGCTGACATAGGAAATCCCAAAAAATACTGGATGAAGGAAAAGCTGACATAGGAAATCCCATAAATACTGGATGAAGGAAAAGCTGACATAGGAAATCTCATAAATACTGGATGTAGGAAAAGCTGATACAGGAAATCCCAAAAATACTGGAGAAAAGAAAAACTGACATAGGAAATCCCATAAATACTGAATGAAGGAAAAGCTGATATAGGAAATCTCATAAATACTGGATGTAGGAAAAGCTGATATAGGAAATCCCAAAAATACTGGAGAAAAGAAAAACTGACATAGGAAATCCCATAAATACTTGATGAAGGAAAAGCTGACATAAGAAATCCCAAAAATACTGGAGGAAGGAAAAGCTGACATAGGCAATCCCATAAATACTGGATAAACGAAAAGCTGACATAGGAAATCCCATAAATACTGGATAAAGGAAAAGTTGACATAGGAAATCCCATTAATATTGGATAAAGGAAAAGTTGACATAGGAAATCTCATAAATACTGGATGAAGGAAAAGCTGACATAGGACATCTCATAAATACTGGATGAAGGAAAAGCTGACATAGGAAATCTCATAAATACTGGAGGAAGGAAAAGCTGACATAGGAAATCCCAAAAATACTGGATGAAGAAAAGCTGACATAGGAAATCCCAAAAATACTGGAGGAAGGAAAAGCTGACATAGGAAATCCCAAAAATACTGGAGGAAGGAAAAGCTGACATAGGAAATCCCATAAAAACATGATGGAGGAAAACAATCGGAGGTGCAAAAACTCTCATGAAACATCTACACATGAAAAAAAACTGGGGAAAAAAATAGGTGAGACGGAATGAGATGACACAATCCAGGAGAAACTGCAAGCGCGGCGGTGAAATAAATTGAACGAAACCTGTGAGGGAAAACCACACACCTGTACTTGCTAAGAGAGGAAGTGACGGGTATCGGCGTGGCCCAGTTACAGTCAATGGGGTCGTCCGTTGCCAGGCTTGTTCCAGGTCAGGGTACAAACGACTACTGGAGATCGATACCAGTTCTAAATATCAAAGTCTAATCAACGTTGGGTGGAGGAAGTCAACGCGGTTTTAAGAGAGGTTTGGGATTTTTACTAAAATCAAAAGTCACAGACTAAATTTTTTATGGCCAGCAAATCTAGATTTCTAAGCTTTCCAACCAAAAACTATGATCATAAACAAAGATAGTACTCAAAACCTACAGGTGGATATTAAAGTTGAAGGATTAGACGTGGAGACAGTTCAAAGCTACGACTACCTTGGGCATCCTAAAACCAGTGATGGAAAATGTACAACTGAAATAAACAAAAGAATAGTAACAACAAAAAGTAATTTTAATGCCATGAAAAATATACCAACATCAAAACAACACCAGGGCTAAAAATAAGAATTACTAAATGTTATATCTTCTCTATATTCCTGTATGGTGCAGAAACATGGATATTAGACAAGATAACAGGAAATTGAAGCCTTTGAAATTTGGATTTATAGAAGAATAGAAACAATTGGATGGAAAGAAAGAAAACAAATGATGAAGTCTTAAAACAACTAAAAATTAAAAGATAACTAAACACAATTCAAACAAGACAAATGAGAATTTCGGGGGCATGTTAAAAGACACAGCAGCCTGCTAAAAGTAATATTGGAAGGGAAAATAGAAGGTAAAAGAGGCAGAGACAAATCAAGACTAGCATGGACGAGTAACATCAAAAGATGGACAAGTCAGCCTATCAAAGCAAGAGACAGAACGGAACAGTTATCCATGGTAGCCAACTTTCGATGCGGAGACGGCACCTAGTGATGATGATTTTTCAAACATTTCAGAACTCGGATCAGGAAAACTATATACGAAACAAAAAGAAATTAATTTAAAGATATGAGTTGTTTTCCCTAGTCGTTTCTTTTGTTTGCCAGTTTATACGTTCATTCTGGTGTGTTTTTTTTCTCTCCCCATCTAGTGTTTTATTATGAGTATAAACACAATGCAAACATGCAAGACAACGAATATCAGAACGAATCTCATATCTAAACCATCCTCTGGAGCACAGCTTGATCAAGAAGAGGTCGGAAAGATAACTCTGTTCATAAATCCATACAGGAAATGTAGGACATCGGCCTCTGCAAAGGAATGACCTGGGTTCATAGCAAACCACAGCCGATGGTGATTAAAAAAAAAATAGGAACAAATTAACCTGTAGTTTCTTAGTGACGTTACTCCTCTGGTCTCTTGATGATGAGATCCGATATCTTGTTTTCTGTGATAACAGCGATAAACACGAGGTCCCGTGTGCGATCGCGCACGTTAAAGAACTCTTGGCAGTTACATTATAAAAAGTAGGCATAACTTTGGCCTCTACTTCTTCTACCTTTCAGTTTCCTGTGGAGCACAGGTCCTCAACAAACACATTCCAAGCCGATCTGTTTCTTGCCATTCTTTTAAGTTCATTCCATGTCTTCCTCATCATCTTCATTTCTGCTTCCATCTGTCTTCTCCAAGAGTATTTTGGTTTTTCTTTTTGTCTTTTTCCTTGGGGATTCCAGAAAAGGGCCTGCTGTGTAATACTCTCAGTTGGTTTCTGCAGTGTGTGTTCTATCCAGCGCCATCGTCTTCGCTGTACCTCTTTATCCTCTGGTATTTGACTGGTACTTTTCCATAATTCTATGTCAGTGATTTTTTTCCTGACATTTCCATCCTTTTATTCTGCGCAGGTATCCATTAACGAAGGTCTGTATTTTCATGATTGCCATTTTTTGTTGATTTTTATTTTTGTAATTAACCTAATATCTTTGGACTTCCATGTTTCCCAGTGCAACAAAAGCTCCTCTTGGTTTTGATATCCTTATTTTGGTATCATTCTCTGTTCCTCTCTTTTGTCTATATTACTGCTCAGAGATATGTAAGGTTCAATTTGCCATCTTCTTCTACTTATGCTTCTACCTTTCAGCTCCCTGTGGAGCATAGGTCTTCAACAAACACTTTCCAAGTCGTTCTGTTTCTTGCCATTCTTTTAAGACCATTCCATGTCTTCCCCACCATCTTCATCTCTGCTTCTATCTGTCTTCTCCAATAATTCTTTGGTCTTCCTCTTTGTCTTTTCCACTGGGGATTCCAAAAAAGGGCCTGTTGTGTAATACTCTCAGCTGGTCACGTAGTGTGTGTCCTATCCACCGTCATCGTCTTAGCTGTATCTCTTTATCCACTGGTATTTGACTGGTACGTTTAAATTTGGCCTCTGGCCGAGTAAAATTATCTGCAAAACCCAACCCACACCGTGGATTCCAGGCCGTGCTACGGAGTTCGTGCACGTGGGTCAAGGTTCTTCTTGGAGTTTCTCGCGGGGGGTATCAGAGCACCTGTGGATTTGTTCGTGCGGCCGGTGATTATGATCTTAACATAAACCAACAAATAAGAAAGGTATGGAAGTGTGGGTGGCCAAAAGCAAAACGGAAAACCCGATAGGACCAAAACTGTCTCCAGTACGTAGACCAGGGAAGAACAACATGGCCCATACACAGTGCCCTGGAAGTTGAACTGTAATCTTGAGACAGGCGGCAGACTTGACAAGAGAGCTCGGAATCGTGTTTCAATTAGTCACGATACCTGCAGAAGACGAATACAAACTGGGGTCACGGGTGTTTGTCACTGAAATTTTAGTCAATTTTAGAAATATATTGGTAGACGACACAAATTTGAACGACGTTTTGGCTCAATAGGCCTTCAGCAGGAACAAACAAACAACACACGCACTGATATGTAAGTAAATTAAACTATTCCTACATTAAAAAAAAAAACCATTTATGTTGGAATAGTTTTATTTACATACATATCTGTGTGTGTGTGTGTGTTGCTTTTTGTTCCTGCTGAAGGCCTATTTAGCCGAAACGTCGTTCAAATTTGTGTCGTCTACCAATCACGTAAAGCTTTTACCATACTATTTTTTTTTTTCAATTCTCCTTCACATTCAGTTTTACTGCAGCTTCTCATTTGCATTTCTTTGCCTTAACACCCCCCCCCCCTCCTTATCCGAAATTTACTCGACTGTTAGATTTTAATGCGAGTTTTAAAAGGAAATGTTGTTGAAATGATCATATTTGTGGTGATATTATTTGTTGTGTTCATTTGTCAGCTTTATATCTATAGCGAAGTTCCGAGGAGGGAATGTTGCGTGACAATCACTTTTCCCTATTTCCACACCGTCAGCCATGTGCTCATTTGTCCCTCGCCATACAGGCAGATTTTCTCCGACGTCAGAAGTACACTCATTTCTATCGGAAAGAGCTTTAACGTTATGAGTAGATCTTTTCCCTACTAAATTTGCCCGGGCATCGGTCATCTTTTCCTACTCTTTTCGATTTCCAACAGACAAGGGTTATTTAACGTGCGCAGAACACATACGGGACCTCCTTTTGTTCCGCTGCTATCTGTGAGGACTAGATTTTGCATCTCCCACCCCAGAGACCAGGAGAGGTTAGAGCACGAAGAAACCACGGTGCGATTTTTTACCCACCGCTTTTGGAGGGAATCGAACTCAGGACCTTTTTGTCTTACTTCTAGACCACCAAAACGTCTTGTGGTGTTGAATTTGTAGAATATTTTACACCTGAAAGTGTCAACTTATGAATTTTGAAACGTTTATTTGCTTAATATAATAATTAACAATATACTTACACTTCGTTAACTCACGAAATAATGAAGCTAGAGAGCTCACGCCATTGATGCTGTTAACAGCTGAACTATCATCATCGTCATCATGTTCCATATCGGCTGGCGTAGGCGATCATGTCCTTCCACAATATTCTATCTACAGTGCATCGTATCAGTTCTGTTGTTGACTGTTTTCCATGCCATGACACCAAGCTATCCAGTATTTTCTCTCTTTGTTGTCCGCGATCTCTTTTTCCTTTTATTTTGCCAGTTGTAACCAACAGCTGATCAAGCCTCCATAAAATATTGCAAGGAATTCTTGTTGATCCCTTGATCTCAGCAGCCTCCATAAAATATTGCAAGGAATTCTTGTGGATCCCTTGATCTCAGCAGCCTCCATAAAATATTGCAAGGAATTCTTGTTGATCCCTAGATCTCAGAGCTGACACCTTTCGGACCAATGCTAAGTAGTGATAGGTTCAGGTGTTTCTGAGTTCGCCTGTGGTTCCGTACAAGTTGTTCCATTTATCAGGTCATTGAGGAAGTAGATTTGCTGTGATGTCGGTGAGCTTTGGACAGTCAAACACGCGATGTTCTACTGTTTTATGCGGGTGTTCACAGAGCGGGTATGCTGGAGTTTTGTTCTGTTCTATTCTACTGATGTGGTTGGTTAAGCGACTGCTATATGACCAGTTCTCAGTCTCAAAATGGTGGTTTATTTGGCCTCTTTTTTTCTTTTTTTTTTGGTTAAATGGTGTCATGGGGTTTGGCCTTGATATGTATTTTAAAATGTCGATGTGAAGCTGTGTCTGTCTAGATCCTCTATTATCTATTTAATCTGCCTCTTTAAATAGACGTAGACGCGATGTTCTGTGGCGTGCAATAGAAAACGTTGATGTTTGTGCACTTCCACCCAACACATAAGACTTCATCATTGTGTTTTTTTGTGTGTTGTTTTTGTGTTGTTTTTGTGTTGTTTTTGAGTTGTTTTTGTTGTTGTTGTTTTTTTTTTTTAGTACCCAACAGCCCTCCCTCCTAGGTCCCCTAAATGGCGTGAACCAGCTCTGACTGCCACATCCTTGGCCGATCAGATCTGACACAATACAACATTATAACTCAACAGATATTGTACTATAAAATAATGTTGTATGTATTTAAACTGTAGCAGTAGTTCATCTAAATTAGGTTAAATACAAAAATAAAAATTATCAGCTCTAATGTTAAGTCAGTCCTATTGAAACATGGGAACTATGGCTGTGAAACATGGAGAACAACAAAATTGACAATCATGAAGATACAGACTTTCATTAATGGATGCTTACTCAGAATAAACGGATGGATATGGTAGGACAAAATCACTAACATAGAATTATATAAATGTACCAGTCAAATACCAGTGAATAAAGAGATACAGCGAAGACGATGGCGCTGGATAGGACACACACTGCGGAAGCCAACTGAGAGTATTACACAACAGGTCCTTTTTTGGAACCCCCAGGGGAAAAGACAAAAAGGAAGACCAAGAAATTTTTAGAGAAGACAGACAGAAGCAGAGATGACGATGATGGGGAAGACATGAAACGATCTTAAACGAATGGCAAGAAGCAGAACAACTTGGAAAGTGTTTGTTGAAGAACTATGCTCCACAGGGAGCTAAAAAGGTAGATGAAAAAGAAGAAGATTAGTGCATCTGTACAAATCTGCTCCTCTGACGTGTCTCCATCACAAAGTGGTGAAGGAGCCTGTGTACCCATATCCTCAAGAACTGTTCTAGTGGTAGCAATGAAACCAAGGGACAAGTCCAAGTGTTGGGGCCAGGAAATACGAGACACAAACATGATAGAATCGGATGCACTGGGCTACATGTCAAACATAACCATCATCATCAAGTACCGGGCCTGCTGGCGTAGATGATCATGTCTCTCCACAACTTTCGATCTCGAAGTTCTTTATCATTTATGTTGTTGACCTTCTGCCAAGCCATTCTCTTAAGCTGTCGTTATTTTCTCTCATTGCTTCCCTCTTTCTCTTCGTCCCTCAATTTTTCCAGTTGTTACAATATATTCCAGTTGTTTTCTTCTCATTACATGACCAAAAAATGATGATTGTTTCTTCTTAATATTGGAAATTATATCTTTTTTTGCTTTGACCTCTTTCAGAACATTTTCATTACTCTTCTTAGCTGTTCATGGTATTCTCAACATTCTTCTGTAAAACCACATTTCTACAGACTCCCGTGATTTTCTTGTCTGTTGTCCTATTGTCCATGATTCACATCCATATGTTAAGACTGGTTCTACATAACATTTAATTTTTTGTCAAAAATGGATTGCATAGCATCTTCCTCATTTTCTGGAAAGCTGCTTTTGCCTGAGCCATTCTGCATCTCACCTCTTTTGTACATCTTCCGTCTGAGGTTAACAAAGTTCCCAAATATTTAAATTCATTTACGTGTTTTAATATTGTTCCACTTGTCTTTATTTTGCACTGAGATGATGTCTTTTCCTTTGTTGTTATCATTACTTCTGTCTTTTTGCTATTAAGGCTGAGTCCTGTATTTTTGCTTTCTTTCACTATAATGTCCAACATTTCTTGTAACTCATTTTCACTCTTAGTCTACCATAACAGAGCAACGTAATTCTCACCATAAAGAAGACTTTTGTGGCCATTACTGATACCATACCGGGACAAGCTGTAAGGTGATATCACAAACCATACGCCGACAAATGCTTTCTTTGAACTTATTAATAGTGACGTGTACAGGTGTCGCAGCAGAAGAAGAAGATCTCGAAACGCTTAACTAAACTGGATAACCTGTTTCCAGCAAAACTGAGAAATGGAATATGGTTCGATCAGCTCTGTTGCTCTCCGACCCTGACGTACGCAGTCAGCTATGGGTCGCTGGAATTTTCGATTCAGTTGCTGATGATCGCATTCGCCAGCATACTGAAAAACATGTACAACCAGAAAAGCTGCAAATATTGTCTACAACAACCGAAGCGACAATTTGATGTTTGAAGCGAAAAAAAGTAGCAATTGGATTCAGGAATATACTACTTAGCTGGGGATGACAGTCTTCTTAGAAGAAACAACTACGACTACAAGCAATTGCTGTCTGGTTTGAGGAAAGACGGAATAATTGGGAAACAGTGTTAAACACATGTTGCATAAAAGCAGTGCAATGTACCTCGCGGTGCAAACAACAATACATCGAACTCAACAATAAAGCAATGACGAAGAAGTCAGACACTAACCAGTCTTCTTCTTGTTCTTCATTCCTTCCTAATTGACCTTTCAGCGTCGAGGGGAGATATAATTTGCCCTTCTGCTGCTATTATGTTTCCGTTTCCGAGTGCTTGTAATATTCCATCGATCCATATTTTTCGTGATCGACCCGTGGGTCTTGTATTCTCGCAACGTTTATTGAGGGCTCGTTGTGTTGTGTTTGATCACTCTGCCTTATCACGTGACCAAACAATTTTATCTGTTGTTTCTTTATATATTCTATGGCGGGGGCTATTCCTAGCTTTTTTCTCAGTTCTTAATTTCTGATCTTGTCTCTCAGGCTGTTTCCTGTCATTCGTCTAACACATTTCATCTCAGTAGAGGTTATTCTTTTTATTATTCTTGCATCTAGGGTCCAGGACTGGCATTGGTAGCACAACGTTGGGATGAAGATTGTATTGTAGTGCCCGATTTGCCTCTAGAATTATTTCCCTGTCAATCAGTCTTTATCTGACATGTAAAGAAGAAAGAGCCCTGTCGCGTCACATGGTGACGTATAAGGACTATGTAGTTGTTACCAATATTTTTTTTTTCCCCACAGACCTTCGGGACATTGTTTTTCGGGTAATGTAGTTAGTATTACAGGGTAGGGTAATGTAGTTAGTATTACAGGGTAATGTAGTTAGTATTACAGGGTAATGTAGTTAGTATTACAAGGTTAATGTTGTTAGTATTACAGGGTAATGTTGTTAGTATACAGGGTAATGTAGTTAGTATTACAGGGTTAATGTTGTTAGTATTACAGGGTAATGTAGTTAGTATTACAGGGTAATGTAGTTAGTATTACAGGGTAACGTAGTTAGTATTACGGCAATGCCGCTTTTCATTCCCTTGGTGAAGCTGGATGTCGTCGATCTGGATCGACCTGGTGTCTCGTCCTTAGCAAGTCAGTTCACTGAGATACCCCCGTTCCGGCCTTATACGTGGACCCATGTTAATGAAGCTGCTTTAGTATTTCGTCACCGACAACATATCTAGCACAGCTGTTTTTTTTTTAAATTTGATATCTCAAAATGGATTTTCAGTTTCAATTTTAGTAATTTATCAGCATTTACTGATGAAAATGAGCGGCGATAGCTCAGTGGTAAGTGAACTGGACTACAAAGGACAAGAGGTAGGGTTCGATCCCAACTGACGGCTTCCGGGTTCACCCAGCCTTTAATGGGTACCGGATTTTTTTTTTCTGGGAAAGTGAAGCGGCACGGGCGTAATACCGACCACATTACCCCAAAAATCATGTGCCGAAGGTCTGTAAAATTTATGGTCACTAACACCATATTCCCTATACGCCACTTGGCGTGACGGGGGTACTTTTTTTTTTACAGGTGAATATGATCCCTTTACATTCCCCATATTTCTAAATTTGGTACTTCATGGAAGTGGTTTCAATTCGTGACATCACACTCAAACGTAAAATGATGTAGTAAAAGTAAATATTTATATGTGAATGATATGTTAGTAGCTAATGCTCATACCAAAAAAATCACAGATTTTGGCAAGTCGGAGAGTTTCTGGGATACAAAAGTTACATTTTTCGCCACAAAAGTTTTTTTTTTTTTAATTTTAAAATACAGTTCCTTCTATTCAATTTCTAAAGTGTTTAGTAAAGTAAGTAACAAAAGTGAAGAGCCCCGTCACGCCAAGTGGCGTATAGGGAATATGGTGTTAGTGACCATAAATTTTACAGACCTCCAGTACATGGTTTTTGGGGTAATGTGGTCGGTATTACGCCCGTGCCGCTTTACTTTCCCAGAAAAAAATTAGGTACCCATTTAAAGCTGGGTGAACCCGGAATCCGTCAGTTGGGATCGAACCCTACCTCTTGTCCTTTGAAGTCCAGTTCACTAGCCACTGAGCTATCGCGGCTGTTTAGTAGAAGTCATCATCATCATTGAGTGCCGTCTCCGCATCGAAGGTTGGCTACCATGGAGCGCCATCCCACTCTGTCTCTTGCTTTGACTTTGATGGTGCAGGTTGTCATAGGTTGACTTGTCCATCTTTTGATGTTACTCGTCCTTGTTAGTTTTGGTCTGCCTCTGCCTCTTTTATCTTGTATTTTCCCTTCCAATATTACTTTTATCAGGCTGTTGTGTCTTTTAACATGCCCCAAAAATGTCATTTGTCTTGTTCTAATTGTATTTAGTAAGTTCTCTCCTCATTTTTAGTTGTTTTAAAACTTCATCGTTTGTTTTCTTTTCTTTCCATCCAATTCTACCTATTTTTCTATAAATCCACATTTTAAATTTTTTATTTTTCTGTTCTGTTTTCTTGTCTAAAGTACATGTTTCTGCACCATGCAGGAATACTGAGATGTAACATTTTGCTATTCTTAGTTTTAGCCCTGTGTTATTTGTTTTTAATGTTAGTATATTTTTCATGACATTAAAATTACTTTTGCCACTCCTATTCTTTTGTTTATTTCAGTTGTACATTTTCCATCACTGGTTATAGTGTGTCCCAGGTAGTTGTAGTTCTGAACTGTCTCCAGATGTATTCCTTCAACTTTGATATTGTAGGTCTTGAGAATTTTCTTTGTTTATGATCATAGTTTTAGTCTTTTTGATATTCGTATCTAGTCCATATTTTTTGCTTGTTATGTTAATTATATTAAGTAATTGTTGTAGGTCTTTAGAATTTTCTGCTAGTAGAACAGTATCATCAACATATCTTAGGTTATTGATTATCTTTCCATTAATGTTTAGGCCTGGCATCTCTGTGATATGTTTTTAAAGATTTGCTCAGTGTATAGATTGAACAAGCTTGGTGATAGGATGCATCCTTTATTTTCGCGATTTTGATTCCCAGTTCCTTCATTGAACACGACCCATGGCACTCCTTTGCAAAATACGCTAAGTCTGGCCCTATTGTTTTCTCTCTTTCCGTTTCACCGGGTGCTAAATCGTTACTGTGGGCCCTCTTCCAAGCCTCATTATTTCTCGCTAAAGAATATTTACAAAAACAAACAAACAGCAATCAAGATCTGTCTAACTCGTGGATCTGTCTGAAGTAGACCAAGAAAAGACCAAACCACATGACAATTCTCAACATCCTTTGAGAGCTCTTCCATTTCATGCCAAAACATGCAGTACACAACTCAACGATTTTCACGATTCTTTACGCATCACGTGACAGATTGAACCCAAAGGTCAGTGAACCAAGTAATCTCCTTTCCCTTCTGTTGTACTTGGGGAGGGAAAGACCAATCAAAGTCTGCCAATGTTTATCTCTTCTTCCCCCCCCCCCCCCCCCCCCCCCGGTAACAACCGCCGACATCCAGGACCAGGCTAATATACATATCGAGGTCAAGCGATCGATACTCGGGAGCCGGGAGAGTCTAGTCTAGTCGTGCAATTCCGAACCTTGGTCTGGTTTTATGCTGGCACGCACGCTTGGTGTGAAACGGAGGCGTTGTTATAGAGAGGGCGGAGAAACACCAGTCACAGACCCGCGACGGGGCAGACAGACTAGTGCAGGTCAGACGTAGACTAGAGGTAGGGCAGACAGACTAGTGGCGGGTCAGTCGTGGACTAGAGGAAGGGCAGACGGTCTAGTGCGGGTCAGACGTGGACTAGAGGTAGAGCAGACTAGTGCAGGTCAGATGTAGACTAAAGGTTGGGCAGACAGACTAGTGCGGGTCAGACGTGGACTAGAGGTAGAGCAGACTAGTGCAGGTCAGATGTAGACTAAAGGTTGGGCAGACAGACTAGTGCGGGTCAGACGTGGACTAGAGGAATGGCAGACGGTCTAGTGCGGGTCAGATGTAGACTAAAGGTTGGGCAGACAGACTAGTGCGGGTCAGACGTGGACTAGAGGTAGGGCAGACAGACTAGTGCGGGTCAGACGTGGACTAGAGGTAGAGCAGACTAGTGCAGGATCTAACGAAGACCAGAGGTAGGGCAGACGGTCTACTGCAGGTCAGACGTAGACTATAGGTAGGGCAGACAGACTAGTGCTGGTCAGACGTGGACTAGAGGTAGGGCAGACAGACTAGTGCGGGTCAGACGTGTACTAGAGGTAGGGCAGACGGTCTACTGCAGGTCAGACGTAGACTTGAGGAAGGGCAGACGGTATACTGCAGGCCAGATGTAGATGTTGGGCAGACAGACTAGTGCGGGTCTGACGTGGACTAGAGGAAGGGCAGACGGTATACTGCAGGCCAGATGTAGATGTTGGGCAGACAGACTAGTGCGGGTCTGACGTGGACTAGAGAATGGCAGACAGACTAGTGCGTGTTAGACGTAGACAAGAGGAAGGGCAGACGGTCTACTACAGGTTAGACATAGACTAGAGGTAGGGCAGACGGTCTACTACAGGTTAGACATAGACTAGAGGTAGGGCAGACTAGTGCGGGGTCATACGTAGACTAAAGGTAGGGCAGACAGACTAGTGCGGGTCAGACGTAGACTAAAGGAAGGGCAGACAGACTAGTGGGGTCAGAAAGTAGACTAGAGGTATGCCTGACAGACTAGTGCGGGTCAGACGGAGACTAGAGTTAGAGCAGACAGACTAGTCGGGGTCTGAAGCTAACTAGAGGTAGGCCAGACAGACTCGTGCGGGTCAGACGTTGACTAGAGGTAGGCCGGACAGACTCGTGAGGTCAGACGTTGACTAGAGGTAGGCCAGACAGACTCGTGAGGGTCAGACGTTGACTAGAGGTAGGCCAGACAGACTCGTGAGGGTCAGACGTTGACTAGAGGTGGGGCAGACAGACTCGTGCGGGTTAGACGTATACTAGAGGTAGAACGACAGACGGTGGACTAGCGACAGGTCATTCTACTGCGGGTCACGATGTAGACTTAGCGCAGGTCAGACAGACAAGTGAGGTTCTGAAGTAGACTAAAGGTAGGACAAACTAGTAGGGTCAGGCAGTAGACTAGCGGCAGATCAGACGGTAGACTAGCGGTATGTCACAGACAGGCAAATGCGGATCAAACGGCAGGTCAGACAAACTAGTGTGGGTCTGAGGTAGACTAAAGACAGACAGACTAGTGGGCCAGACAGTAGAATGCACTAGGTCAGACAGGCAAGTGCGCGTCAGACTAGGGCAGGTTAGACAGAATAGCGCGGGTTAGACAAGACTAGCGGCAGGTCAAACAAACTAGTGCGGGTCTGACGTAGACTAGCGGTCGGTCAAACTAGTGCGGTCAGGCTGTAGACTTAGCAGCAGGTCAGTCAGACTAGTGCGTGTCAAACGGCAGACTAACGATAGGCAGACACAACTAACTTACATGTAGACTGTCAGTGATGGGGCGGCGTAATTTAAATGTAGACACGAGACGTGACGCAATGAACGTAGCTAGTCCAGTGTTAGATTCAGCACGCAAGGTGTTTTCAAGCAACATGTCATTTCAACTCTAGACAGTCACTTGTCCATTACTTAAGCACATCCCGTACAATGATTAATATAAAGATCATGAGCACACAGGTAAGTTAACGTATGTACCAAATACCTTGAAACACGGGGCATTAAGTGCGAACAGAAGATGCATAAATCCTTATAATGTTGCTGCTCATGATAGCGAGAAAGTTGCCTGATACCGGTGAGTGACATGTCAGTGGGGATGGGGATGGCTGTAGTGTTTGAGAGTGCACTGTGGCGTTTGGGATGTCTGAGAGAGATAATATGTGCTGGGATGTCTGAGAGAGATAATATGTGCTGGGATGTCAGAGAGAGATAATATGTGCTGGGATGTCAGAGAGAGATAATATGTGCTGGGATGTCTGAGAGAGATAATATGTGATGGGATATCTGAGAGAGATAATATGTGCTGCGATGTCAGAGAGATAATATGTGCTGAGATGTCTGAGAAAGATAATATGTGCTGGATGTATGAGAGATAATATGTGCTGGGATGTACGGGAGAGATAATATGTGCTGGGATGTCTGAGAGAGATATGTCCTGGGATGTCTGAGAGAGATAATATGTGCTGGATGTCTGAGAGAGATAATATGTGCTGGGATGTCTGAGAGAGATAATATGTGCTGGGATGTCTGAGAGAGATAATATGTGCTGGGATGTATGAGAGAGATAATATGTGCTGGGATGTCTGAGAGATAATATGTGCTGGGATGTATGAGAGAGATAATATGTGCTAGGATGTATGAGAGAGATAATATGTGCTGGGATGTCTGAGAGATAATATGTGCTGGGATGTCAAAGAGATAATATGTGCTGGGATGTCAGAGAGATAATATGTGCTGGGATGTCTGAGAGAGATAATATGTCCTGGGATGTCTGAGAGAGCTAATATGTCCTGGGATGTCTGAGAGAGATATGTCCAGGGATGTCTGAGAGAGATAATATGTGCTAGGATGTATGAGAGAGATAATATGTGCTGGGATGTCTGAGAGAGATAATATGTGCTGGGATGTCTGAGAGAGATAATATGTGCTGGGATGTCTGAGAGAGATAATATGTGCTGGGATGTCTGAGAGAGATAATATGTGCTGGGATGTATGAGAGAGATAATATGTGCTGGGATGTCTGAGAGATATGTGCTGGGATGTCTGAGAGAGATAATATGTGCTGGGATGTCTGAGAGATATGTGCTGGGATGTCTGAGAGAGATAATATGTGCTGGGATGTCTGAGAGATATGTGCTGGGATGTCTGAGAGATATGTGCTGGGATGTCTGAGAGATATGTGCTGGGATGTCTGAGAGAGATAATATGTGCTGGGATGTCTGAGAGATATGTGCTGGGATGTCTGAGAGATATGTGCTGGGATGTCTGAGAGAGATATATGTGCTGGGATGTCTGAGAGATATGTGCTGGGATGTCTGAGAGAGATAATATGTGCTGGGATGTCTGAGAGAGATAATATGTGCTGGGATGTCTGAGAGAGATAATATGTGCTGGGATGTCTGAGAGAGATAATATGTGCTGGGATGTCTGAGAGATATGTGCTGGGATGTCTGAGAGAGATAATATGTGCTGGATGTCTGAGAGAGATAATATGTGCTGGATGTCTGAGAGAGATAATATGTGCTGGGATGTCTGAGAGAGATAATATGTGCTGGGATGTCTGAGAGAGATAATATGTGCTGGGATGTCTGAGAGATATGTGCTGGGATGTCTGAGAGATATGTGCTGGGATGTCTGAGAGAGATAATATGTGCTGGGATGTCTGAGAGATATGTGCTGGGATGTCTGAGAGATATGTGCTGGGATGTCTGAGAGAGATAATATGTGCTGGGATGTCTGAGAGAGATAATATGTGCTGGGATGTCTGAGAGATATGTGCTGGGATGTCTGAGAGATATGTGCTGGGATGCCAGAGAGAGATACTATGTGCTGGGATGTATGAGAGATTATTGTGCTGGGATGTCTGAGAGAGATAAAATGTGCTGGATGTATGAGAGATTATTGGTGCTGGGATGTCTGAGAGAGATAAAATGTGCTGGGATGTACGGGATAGATAATATGTGCTGGGATGTCTGAGAGAGATAATATGTGCTGGGATGTCTGAGAAAGATAATATGTACTGGGATGTATGAGAGAGATAATATGTGCTGGGATGTATGAGAGAGATAATATGTGCTGGGATGTCTGAGAGAGATAATATGTGCTGGGATGTATGAGAGATAATATGTGCTGAGATGTCTGAAATAAACAATATGTACTGGAATGTCTGAAAGAGACAATATGTACTGGGATGTCTAAAAGAGACATGTGCCTGTATGCCTGAAAGAGACAATATGTACTGGTGGGTCTGAAAGAGACAATATGCACTGGGATGTCTGAAAGAGACATGTGCCTGTATGCCTGAAAGAGACAATATGTACTGGTGGTCTGAAAGAGACAATATGTACTGGGATGTCTGAAAGAGACAATATGTACTGGTGGGTCTGAAAGAGACAATATGTACTGGTGGGTCTGAAAGAGACAATATGTACTGGGATGTCTGAAAGAGACATGTGCCTGTATGCCTGAAAGAGACAATATGTACTGGTGGGTCTGAAAGAGACAATATGTACTGGGATGTCTGAAAGAGACAATATGTACTGGTGGGTCTGAAAGAGACAATATGCACTGGGATGTCTGAAAGAGACAATATGTACTGGTGGGTCTGAAAGAGACAATATGCACTGGGATGTCTGAAAGAGATAATATGTGCTGGTTGGTCTGAAAGAGACAATATGTACTGGGATGTCTGAAAGAGACAATAAGTACTGGGATGTCTGAAAGAGACAATATGTACTGGGATGCCTGAAAGAGACAATATGTACTGGGATGTCTAAAAGAGACATGTGCCTGTATGCCTGAAAGAGAGAATATGTACTGGTGGGTCTGAAAGAGACAATATGCACTGGGATGTCTGAAAGAGATAATATGTGCTGGTTGGTCTGAAAGAGACAATATGTACTGGGATGTCTGAAAGAGACAATAAGTACTGGGATGTCTGAAAGAGACAATAAGTACTGGGATGTCTGAAAGAGACAATAAGTACTGGGATGTCTGAAAGAGACAATAAGTACTGGGATGTCTGAAAGAGACAATATGTACTGGGATGTCTGAAAGAGACAATATGTACTGGGATGTCTGAAAGAGACAATATGTACTGGGATGTCTGAAAGAGACAATAAGTACTGGGATGTCTGAAAGAGACAATAAGTACTGGGATGTCTGAAAGAGACAATAAGTACTGGGATGTCTGAAAGAGACAATAAGTACTGGGATGTCTGAAAGAGACAATATGTACTGGGATGTCTGAAAGAGACAATATGTACTGGGATGTCTGAAAGAGACAATATGTACTGGGATGTCTGAAAGAAACAATATGTACTGGGATGTCTGAAAGAGAGAATATGTACTGGTGGGTCTGAAAGAGACAATATGTACTGGTGGGTCTGAAAGAAACAATATGTACTGGGATGTCTGAAAGAAACAATATGTACTGGATGTCTGAAAGAGAGAATATGTACTGGTGGGTCTGAAAGAGACAATATGTACTGGGATGTCTGAAAGAAACAATAAGTACTGGGATGTCTGAAAGAGACAATAAGTACTGGGATGTCTGAAAGAGACAATATGTACTGGGATGTCTGAAAGAGACAATATGTACTGGGATGTCTGAAAGAGAGAATATGTACTGGTGGGTCTGAAAGAGACAATATGTGCTGGTGGGTCTGAAAGAGACAATATGTACTGGGATGTCTGAAAGAAACAATATGTACTGGGATGTCTGAAAGAGAGAATATGTACTGGTGGGTCTGAAAGAGACAATATGTACTGGGATGTCTGAAAGAAACAATATGTACTGGGATGTCTGAAAAGAGAGAATATGTACTGGTGGGTCTGAAAGAGACAATATGTACTGGGATGTCTGAAAGAAACAATATGTACTGGATGTCTGAAAGAGAGAATATGTGCTGGTGGGTCTGAAAGAGACAATATGTGCTGGTAGGTCTAAAAGAGACAATATACACTGGGATGTCTGAGAGAGACAATATACACTGGGATGTCTGAGAGATAATACGTGCTGACTGGGAGCCATGCCGTCAAATCATCTTTTCCCTTGGTTTACCTCTTTGTATTTGGCATTCTATATTTCAGAATAGCATATCCAAAAATGAAAAACGTCTAATGCAACAAATCTATCAATAGAATTGAGAAAGAGAGTTCATCGGTGCCATGTAGAACCAATTCTAACCTATGGAAGAGAATGATGGACAGTAGACAAACAAATGAAAGGACGATTAGAGACCACAGAGATGGGATTTCTCAGAAGAATGTTGAAAGTTCCTTGGACAGCTAAAAAGACCAATGAGGAAGTTCTCAAAGAGGCCCACACAAAAAAGGAGCTCTTAAAAAGCATCAGAAAGAAGCAATTGACATTTTTTGAGCACATCATGAGAAGAGGAAAGTTGGAATACTTGGTTACAACTGGCAAAATAAAAGGAAAGAGAGATCGTGGACGACAAAGAAGAAAATACTAGATAGCTTGGTGTCATGGAATGGTGAAAAGTCAACAACAGATTTGATACGATGCACTGTGGATAGAAGATTGTGGAAGGATATGATCGCCTATGCCAACTTGTATGGCGCATGACGATGATATTTCTTGTTATTATTTATTTAGTATAATATAGACGATGGCGATGGATAGGACACACACTACGGAAGCCAACTGAGAGTATTACACAACAGGCCCTTTTTTGGAATCCCCAGGGGAAAAGACAAAGAGGAAGACCAAGGAATTCTTGGAGAAGACAGATCGAAGCAGAGATGAAGATGATGGGGAAGACATGGAATGATCTTAAAAGAATTGCAAAAAGCAGAACGACTTGGAAAGTGTTTTGTTGAAGACCTATGCTCCACTGGAGCTGAAAAGTTAGAAGAAGAAGAAGAATAAATGTAACAAGCTATAAATATCTTGGATCTGTAGTAAACATTGGAAACTGTCAGCATTAAAACTAATGAGGACAAATATCTTCCAGATAGCAACATATGGTTGTGAATCATGGCCAATATGGTAAACAGGAAGGAAGAAAATAGATTTATCTGAAAAAAAAATGCTACAGAAAAAAATCCTTAAGATACCTTGGATATTTAAAGAGCATTGAAGATTTAAACATTAAAAAGAACTGGCTTATAAACCCTATTCTACAGAGGAAATTACAATATTATGGCCATGTCAAAAGACACAGAGGGCCGGAAAGAACAATAATGGAATGCATGGTTCTTGGGTGATGTATCCAGGGGCAGAGATTCTTTCACATGGGTTGTGGTGAATGCAACATTCTATAAAGAACACGAGATGACATCACCAATGAAAAGAGGAAACGAACTCTTGGTAAACTATGACAAATGACAACTTTAATAACATTTAGGTCATCGGCGATGACAAGAAAAAGCTGCGAGTTTGGTTGGCCCAATGTGGTCCTTTGACCTCCTGTTTGGTATACTCCAGCAGCTGCGTGGTCCATGAGTCCTGTCCCTCTAGTGACCATACCTGCAACAACAAAATCACCAAGAGATTAATTAGGTATTATAGGTGAGGTAGGATAGATGATTAAGATGTGGACTATTGTGGGAGAACTACCAGTGTGTACAATACAATATCTGTTGTTAAGGGCTAGGCACCTATCGGTCCACCCTAAGTGCAAGGTAGTCACCACAATCATCAATTAATGTTAACACATTCCATACTAAGGAATTTAACACACTGTGGTACAGAATCTTTTCACAATAATAAAAAAAATTAATTGAAATAACAGAGAGAAAATTAAAAAAAATTAATCTAAAACACACACTCAGACAATTTGTTCAGGGTGTCGGAAAGGTTGCTCAATCAGGAAATGACAAGGCTTTAGTGGGGATAATTGAGGAAACAATAAATTAAAACCAGCAAAAACTGGCTTTAGGGTTTCTTGCATTGGTGTGTGTATGAGAAGTTAGGGAATGTGTTTATCCGTCAATAGATAAACATTGAGGGACATAGTGAGGATTCTGCCCGTCTGGCTACTGGGTTTCTCACGGTGAGAGGAGTAAAGAATACAGTAATGTTACCTGCCATGCACGTCGTATGAGGTGACTAAAGAGGTATGACGTGCACGGTGTGACTTTGTCAACGGAATTTACCAATCCATTTTGGGAAATGATGTGATAAAGGGTGGAGCAGATATGAGGAATTCCTGACTGCAATGAAACTGGTTCCATGGATAGAATAGAGAGTGAGGAGGGTACCAGAGCATTTATGGTGTTATTCGATCTGCAGTAATAGAGGATCTGTCGACAAAATAAAGTTGGTGATTGAGTTGACAGTAAAACATATGTTCGGAGTTTGAGATTTAGTGGCAAAGAAGAGATAAGCTAAACATATATGAATGTAGAGAGACAGCTGAGATGAGGATCTATTGTAAGCGAGGAAGTCTCAAACCCTGAAATGTCAGCTATAAAAGTGGCAGCAGCCCTTGCAAGGCTAAAACACATTTGGAATGAAAAGAACATCACTCTTGGCTCCAAAATCAGGCTGGTGGGTGTTCTTTGTATATCAGTTTTTCTATACGCTCGCAAAACATGGATCCTTACAGCAGAGATAGAGAATAAAATACAATCCATGGAGTTGATGTTGTTATCTTAAGATTTTGGGCATCTCTTACTTAGATCGTGTCATAAATGAAAAGTTTGCAAAAGGGTAAAACAAGCAATCGGATTACAAGATGATCTTTTGACTATTCTATTCATGAAATCAGTTTAATTGCAGCCGGGGCATCTCCATATCCGATCCACTGGCTGTTCCAGCAATTCTTGAAGTATATGCAGACTGATTGTTTGTAGGGTGTTAATTGTAGATACATCTGCCTTTCCCACCTTATAGACTCCGCAGTCTCTCAATGTATACATCATTGCCCCACCCACCTACCCTCCCCTTTTGACTATTGTGAAGAAGTGCTAAATGCAATGGTCTGGCCACATAGTTCGATCCATTGCTTCCAAAAGACATTTCTGCAATGATCCGTGAAAGGAGGAAGAAGGAGAGATTTATGAGAAAGGAAGATAATATCAAAGAAGCAGAGAGGAATGGAGGAGGATGATGAAATCTGTAAGTGTTCACAAAGAACCCAAGGATTGTGGGAAGAAGTTGATTATTGTGTAAGAGAAGTGTTACTGTAATAGTAGCAGTGTTATGGTACTGTAATAGTAGCAGTGTTATGTTACTGTAATAGTAGCAGTCATAGGTTACTGTAATAGTAGCAGTCATAGGTTACTGTAATAGTAGCAGTCATAGGTTACTGTAATAGTGGAAGTAGTAAGTTACTGTAATAGTGGAAGTTATAGGTTACTGTAATAGTGGAAGTGGTAAGATACTGTAATAGTGGAAGTCATAAGTTCATAAGTTACTGTACTAGTGGAAGTGGGTAAGTTACTGTAATAGTAGCAGTGTTATGTTACTGTAATAGTAGCAGTCATAGGTTACTGTAATAGTAGCAGTCATAGGTTACTGTAATAGTGGAAGTAGTAAGTTACTGTAATAGTGGAAGTAGTAAGTTACTGTAATAGTGGAATTTATAAGTTCACAAGTTACTGTACTAGCGGAAGTGGTAAGTTACTGTAATAGTGACAGTCATAGGTTACTGTAATAGTGGAAGTCATAAGTTACTGTAATAGTGGAAGTCATAAGTTACTGGAGTAGTGGCAGTCATAGGTTACTGTAATAGTGGCAGTCATAGGTTACTGTAATAGTGGCAGTCATAAGTTACTGTAATAGTGGCAGTCATAAGTTACTGTAATAGTGGCAGTCATAAGTTACTGTAATAGTAGCAGTCATAGGTTACTGTAATAGTGGAAGTAGTAAGTTACTGTAATAGTGGAAGTAGTAAGTTACTGTAATAGTGGAAGTAGTAAGTTACTGTAATAGTGGAAGTCATAAGTTCATAAGTTACTGTACTAGCGGAAGTGGTAAGTTACTGTAATAGTGACAGTCATAGGTTACTGTAATAGTGGAAGTCATAGGTTACTGTAATAGTGGAAGTCATAGGTTACTGTAATAGTGGCAGTCATAGGTTACTGTAATAGTGGCAGTCATAAGTTACTGTAATAGTGGCAGTCATAAGTTACTGTAATAGTGGAAGTCATAAGTTACTGTAATAGTGGCAGTCATAAGTTACTGTAATAGTGGCAGTCATAAGTTACTGTAAAAGTGGCAGTCATAAGTTACTGTAATAGTGGCAGTCATAAGTTACTGTAATAGTGGCAGTCATAAGTTACTGGAGTAGTGGCAGTCATAAGTTACTGTAATAGTGGCAGTCATAAGTTACTGGAGTAGTGGCAGTCATAAGTTACTGTAATAGTGGCAGTCATAAGTTACTGTAATAGTGGCAGTCATAAGTTACTGAAGTAGTGGCAGTCATAAGTTACTGAAGTAGTGGCAGTCATAGGTATCTAATATCAATTATACACACCATTTGAATGGACATCAGTTGCACACATCACCCATCAATCATGGCAACACATAGGGAGTCGAGACTAAGGTGGCTGGGTCTTATATGAATGGCAAATAATCAGGTTCCCCCAAAAATATTGTATAGTGAAGTTTGGGACGGAAAGAGACCAATAGTGATGAAATACAAGGATGTTTGCAGGGCTTCCTTAAGTGAATTCTCTAATCAGTGAAAGAAACTGGGAGGATCTGGCTGCAGATTGTAGCACACGGAGAACAAAAATAAAAAACATTTCAGGGTAAGAGGTATATTTAAAGCAATCGGAAAAATATCACAAATAATCAACAGAAAAAAAAGAACAAAGAACAAAGAACAATAGATGGTCCGAAACTGGATCGAACACATACTACTCGGCACAGCACCTTGCCATGAGCAACCAAACACTAGAGAAAACGGCCAACTCTATCAAAAAAGTTAACTATCATTGCCAATGTCTTTCACGTATGTGTACTCATGATTATAGCATAGGGTTATGACGGTGATTTCAATGCACGCACAGGATCTGATCAGCAATATTGGCCAACATGTCTAGGTCACCACGGCATTGGAAAAATCAACGGAAATGGCCAGCGACTCCTAGAATTCTGCTCAAATAATCACCTATGTGTAACAAATACATACTTTAATGTGAATCACAAGCATAAAGTAACATGGCGTCATGCTAGAAGTGGTCACTGGCACCAACTAGACCTAGTTCTTACACGTAGGCAGTCTTTAAATAACATCAGAATAACACGAACATATCACAGTGCAGACTGCAACACAGACCACGCTCTAGTCATTAGTAAGATCAAAGCCAGAAGTAGTCGTATCTACAAATCAAGAGAGCCTGCAGCAGCCAAGATCAACATCACAGCGACAAAAAACCACACCAACCGAAGATATTTTTAGATCCAAGTTTGATGAACTGGTAGAAGAAGTAGAAGATGCATCAAGTGTGGATGACAACTGGTGCTCCCTGAGAACACACATCTATAACTGCGCTCTATCTACCTACGGCCAGAAACGGTTCTCAAAGAACGACTGGGTCGAAGAAAATGCAGCAAGACTAGACCCACTAATAGCTAATAAGAAAAAGGCTCTACTGAACTTCAATAATAATCCCAATCAAATCACCAAGGATCAGCTCAAACATGCGCAAGCCACCCTACAACGCGAAGCAAGAAGATGCGCAAACGAATACTGGAACAATCTATGCTCTGAAATACAGAAAGCCTCAGACAGGGGCGACTCAAAAACCATGCATGACAATATAAAAAAGGCCCTTGGACCAAAAATAACAAAATTAGCCCCCCTAAAATCCAAGTTTGAAGAACCTATTACTGACAAGGGACAACAAATGCAAAGATGGGTTGAACACTACTCTAATCTATACAGTGACGACAGACCAGCAAACACAGCTCTAGCACAATCAATACCCAAATATCCTACAATGTTTGAACTGGATGTTGAGCCTACTATGAACGAACTTGCTGACGCTATAAATGCCCTCTCAAGAGGAAAAGCTGCAGGAAATGACAACATTCCCACAGATGTACTAAAGGACAACCTAAGCGTACTACTTCCACACCTATACAAACTGTTAATTAAATGCTGGAGAAACGGAGAAATACCTCATGATATGAGAAATGCTAAGATTATAACGCTGTACATGAATAAAGGAGACAGGGGCGACTGCAATAATTACAGAGGCATTTCTCTCCTTAGCACAACAGGCAAAGCTTTTGCTAGAGTCGTACTTAATCGCCTGCACAGACTTGCAGAACGGGTGCTTCCCGAGTCCCTATGCGGTTTCAGACCCGGAGATCAACCATAGATATGATTTTCACTCTTAGACAACTGCAGGAAAAAATGTCGGGAACAAAATATGCCGCTCTATATTGCCTTTGTGGATCTCACAAAGGCATTCGACACAGTAAACAGAGATGGTCTCTACAAGGTGTTAGAAGGCATAGGCTGCCCTCCTAAATTACTTAGGCTGATAATTTCCTTCCATGAAGACATGAATGGCAAAGTCCATTTTGATGGGAGTCCATCAGAGAATTTCAAAGTCAACAAAGGAGTGAAACAGGGATGTGTCCTCGCCCCCACCCTTTTTGGTATATTTTTTGCTGCCCTCCTAAATTACACCTTCGAAAACAGCTCAGGAGATATTTACATTCGCACTAGACCAGATGGCTCACTGTTCAACCTAGCACGACTAAGAGCAAAAACCAAAACAAATGTTGCCCTACTTAAAGAATTTTATTTGCTGACGATGCAGCCCTAGTCGCTCATAGTGAGGCCACCCTACAGTCGCTGATCAACAACCTGGATAAAGCTTGCGACCTTTTTTCACTGTCAATTAATGTTCAGAAGACAGTAATACTAAATCAAGGTGACTTCAAACCTCTATCTATTACTCTAAAAGACTGCCCACTAGAATCAGTACAGAAATTTACATATCTTGGATCCACAGTTGCGCAAACCATCTCTCTTGATGAAGAAATAAACTGTCGAATTGGTAAGGCAGCTACGACCTTCGGCAAACTCACAAAAAGGGCATGGAACAACACGAAACTAACTCAAAAGACTAAACTCTTAATATATCAAACTTGTGTGCTTAGCACACTACTATATGGATCCGAAACCTGGACAACATACTCAACCAGGAAAAAAGACTAAATGTCTTCCACATGCGATGTCTCCGCAAAATAATGCACATCAAATGGCAGGACAAAATAACCAACTTAACTGTCCTGCAACGTGCTAAGACCCTAACAATCATGTCGATGCTCAGAAGTCGAAGGCTAAGATGGCTGGGGCATGTCCAACGGATGGAAGAAAAACGCATTCCTAGGCAAATACTATATGGCGAGCTAAAACACGGAAAACGACAAATCGGCAGACCTAAACTACGATATAGAGATATCTGCAAATCATCTCTGAAAGACTTCTCCATCTGTGAAAACGACTGGCAACATCTGGCAAGTGATCGCACATCATGGAGAGCACATATAAGGAACGGTATAACAACATTGAGACTGTTCTAAGACAGGACTTAGAAGAGAAGAGACTCATGAAAAAGGATGGTAAACCCTGTGGACCAGCGAGCCTGACCTGTTCATTATGTGACCGCGTGTGTTTGTCAAACATTGGTAGAATTAGCCACGAGAGAAGCTGTTCGGCAAAAACAATACCTCAAAAAATACGCAATAGCCTCCACTAGACCGTCTGACAAGACGAAAAGGGCCATATATTATGAACACAACTCGGAAATAAATTGTGTATCTGTATTTTCCTATTAAGACAAATATCTCCTGGATAGGGTAGGGCTGAATACTTGCGCTGCAGACAGACAGATACAAGACGAAACAGCACCAATAGTAACTTCCAGTGGTTTAGATTTAGGCTTAGAGTGATTAAAGACACTGCCAAATGATAGCTATCTTTTCAGGTAGCTGAGTTGGCCATGTGCTGAGGAGTACGGGTTTGATTTTGCTTCAGACCATCTATTGTTCTTTGTTTTTTTTGCTGTTGATTATTGGTGATTTTCTTCAGAGTGCTGTAAACATACAATCTTCCCCTGAAATGATTCACTGATCTATCTCCTCGGAAGTTTTCCTCCACAGTAACATTAATTTACTATTATTATCTGTTTCTACCATGAATAGCCGCGATATCTCAGTGGTTAGTGAACTGGACTACAAAGGACAAGAAGTTGGGTTTGGTCCCAACTGACGGCTTCTGGGTTCACCTAGCCTTTAATGGGTACCGGATTTTTTTCTGGGAAAGTAAAGCGGCACGGGCGTAATACCAACAACATTACCCCAGAAACCATGTGCCGAAGGTTTGTAAAATTTATGGTCGCTAACACCATATTCCCTATATGCCATTTGGCGTGACGGGTGGGTACTTTACTTCTTTTTTTTTTTTTTTTTTTTTACTCTACCATGAATACATCTTGTTCATTCTGCTGTTGAATCTGTCTATTCTATATGGCAGATTCAGCTACAAGAGAAGCTGTTCAACAAAAACATCCAACATAATACACCAATATTTTACTAAACTACTGTCTCATGATTGCTAGCTACTAAACATTTGTCAAGGTCATATATATGCATCTTATGTGTGTTATTATAGTAGTTATAGCTATGTGTGTTATTATAGTAGTTATAGCTATGTGTGTTATTATAGTAGTTATAGCTATGTGTGTTATTATAGTAGTTATAGCTATGTGTGTTATTATAGTAGTTATAGCTATGTGTGTTATTATAGTAGTTATAGCTATGTGTGTTATTATAGTAGTTATAGCTATGTGTGTTATTATAGTATAGGTCGTTTCAAAATATTTTGAAGGTATTTAAATTCCATATCTCTGCAACCAATTGATTGATAATGCTGAAATTTTGCATATGGTCTTGTGATTTTTGGTCCCAAGAAGTACATTCATTTCCTCACCAACAAACGTATAGTTTTAAATATTCTTTATTTGAAGTATACAAATTTAAGGCATTTTGGTCAAACCATATATTTGGAGGAATTACCGCTTCATATGAGTGAGCACCCACGGACTTATCTTGAACGTAATGCGCGCCAATTTCCCTGTTTTAAAGCACTAAAAAACACATAAAACGCGTCATAGTTATAATTTTATATCCGGTGCATCCCATTTCCTGTCGTTTTGTTGTGATTTATGTGCAACGGCGTATCCTAATTATTGGGTAATTTCGTTAAATTTGTGATCTGTTAGTCAATGGGTATAAAAGTAAAGTTCCTTACATTGCAATCAGTGGCAATAAAGGTGTATAAATATTTTTGCATAGAAGCTAAGCGTGGAAAACTGTATCGAAGCATCTCAAAGCCAGAAAAGAGAACTATTCACGCATTGGGTATAAGCAAACGCTTTTTCAAACAAGTGCTTAAAGCTAACGGAGTGTCCAGTTCATCAAGACTAGGACGCTAGGAAGAAAGAAAGTAGTAGATAGTTTTGACAAGGAAGTGATTAGAAGAGCAATTTGTAAAATGTTCGATTCCAAAGAAACTGTGACTTTAAGAAAACTGAAATTTCGACTGAGAGCAGAAAATGACATTGTTGTGTCGAAAACAACATTATGGAGAACTGTTAGAAGCATCGGTTTTACGTTTAGAAAGTACGATAGTGGTAGAAATGTCATCTGCGAGAAGCCGCACTTAGTTTCTATGAGGAGTAAATATTTACGTGAAGTACGGGAAATGCGTAACCAAGGTTATGATATTGTATTTCTAGATGAATCTTGGATAAATTCTCACCACACAAGTGCAAAGGAATGGCAGTTATCAGATGGAAGTATTAAAAGATGTGTACCCACTGGAAAAGGACAGCGTATTATAATGGCACATGCAGGCAGCCGAAAAGAAGGGTTGGTGAAAAATGCAGAACTTATATTCACCTCTAATTATACTGACAACAGGGACTATCACACCGAGATGAATGACCATATATTTAGAGAGTGGATTGAAAATACTCTTCTTCCAATTCTAGACAGACCATCCTGTCTGGTAATGGACAACGCGTCGTACCACAACGCTGTGGCAGAAGAAGACAAAATTCCTACATCTACCAGTACAAAAGATGTTATAAAGATTTGGCTAAGAAAGGAAGGAATTCCATTTAACGAGGGATTTTTTAAACCTGAATTACTGTCACTTGTTAAGAAATCGCAAAAGACCAAAGTATTCCAAATAGACAAAATCATTCAACAGCATGGTCATACGTGCTTGAGACTGCCCCCTTATCATCCACAATTAAACCCCATTGAACTCGTTTGGGCAAAAATTAAAGGGCAGGTGGCAGCTGAGAATACAAGTTTTAAACTATGCGATATAAAAGGACTGACATATGCTGCTCTATCACAGATTGACAAAGATTTTTGGTGCAAATGTGAAGATCATGTCTTAAAAGAAGAAAATGACTATTGGAAAAAAGATGGACTATCGTTCGTTCAGCCCAGATTAGTAATCAATATGTTAGACTCCTCTGATTCAGAATAAATGAAATAATAATGGACGTTTTTATATGTCCGCATGATCAATCTTTAGCTAAAGTTGATAACGTTTTGAAAATGTAAAGATTCTTGATATGTGTACTGCAGGCATGCAAAGAAACTAAATCACTTTCATATGTCTTGTTTACGTAAAATAATGAAAGTCACATGGAAAGACATAAAACGAACAATGTAGCTCTTTACAGTGAAGAGGATCCCGTGCTTACATCGGACCTTTTAGTCACATGCGTACCCATAAACAATAACTTTGCTTGATATGTCATGCTCGTTATCGCTCGCAACGGATAATTAATTTTTTTTAATGTATTCTTTGTTGTATATTGTTTAAATAGTTTTCATTAATGGAACTGTTTATACGCTGATTTGTTTAGACCGTCTGTAAAGGCTATAACATTGACATTCTCATAGTATTTTAAAGAAAGTAAACAATAGAAAGTAACAGTTGATAAACGCCTCCAACTTTCAAGTTGTGTAGAGACGCCTATGTCGAGAAGCTGATTTTCATTAATGTACGGTAAATTATTTTCTCCAGGAGCAAAAAGATCCGTAAATTCACTGAGATCAAAGGAAAGTGCTGCTTCATGATGAAGCATACTTCCTACATCATTAAATTTTGTGAAATCGGTGGGACCTTGGAAAAACAAGGCCAGATGCAAAAAATCAAGTTTGTAAGTGCAGGGAAAGAGGAGATATTTCATGTTAATCGTGAACATTTAGATTTGAAACGACCAATAGTTATAGCTATGTGTGTTATTATAGTAGTTATAGCTATGTGTGTTATTATAGTAGTTATAGCTATGTGTGTTATTATAGTAGTTATAGCTATGTGTGTTATTATAGTAGTTATAGCTATGTGTGTTATTATAGTGCTGGTGTAGGACTGATTTAAAAGATCAAGCAGTGACTGTGATTTATATTGATCTGATGGTTTCCACACAGCTGCTTAGATAGGATGGTTCACCTATAGGATAAGGGGTAAACTAGGTGGTTTCTCTTGAAGGGATGGTTCACCTATAGGATAAGGGGCAAACTAGGTGGTTTCTCTTGAAGGGATGGTTCACCTATAGGACAGCTGGACAGTGCAGCAGTTTGATGGGGTTAGGGTGGTTTAATAATAGGGCAGGTAAGTTTTTTTATACTAGGGAGGGGGGTGGTTTAATAATAGGGTAGGTAAGTTTTTTTTTTATATTAGGAAGAGGGGAGGGAGGTGGTTTAATTATAGGGTAGGTAAGTTTTTTTTTTATATTAGGAAGAGGGGAGGGAGGTGGTTTAATTATAGGGTAGGTAAGTTTTTTATATTAGGAAGAGGGAGGGAGGTGGTTTAATTATAGGGTAGGTAAGTTTTTTATGGTGGGGGGGGGGATGAGGAAGAGAATTGTGGAAGGTTTAGCTACTGGACAAGTAGGCATCTAGAGCTATTTTTATAGGACAGGTAGGAGGTGAGCTAGAGATAAAGGAAGAGTACCATCCATGAGTTGTAGGGCAGGTGAGGTGCTGACAACTAATACACCTATTCTACTGGAGTAGGGCCTGCCTGCTGGAAGGGTGTAACAAACAGGCACCACCTGCAGTAGCACAGGGCTGGCACACTGAAGTAAGGTGAACAACCTTAGGCCATTCACCAACTCTGACCAGGTCAGGTGTCCCACTGTAGAGCCATTGTACCAATCACATTGACAGTCCTAACAATGGCTCACAGAGGCACCCACTACTCCCTTTAAGGAGAAAAGACAAGCACAGGTAGAGGTTCTGAGTGGGTGGTGCTCCTCTTGTCACCAGGACTGAGCTCAATCAATACTTTAAAACTCAAGATAAATGAATGAGGAAGAGAGGAGTACATTTGACACCAGTGTGGGAATGATGGGTAAGTGGAGGGTCAAATGTGCAAGAAATAACTAGCTACAGGTTGTGTAGTCATGTTGTTTTTGGTTGTGTAGGTAATGTTGGCATGTTGTTGTTGGTTGTGTAGATAATGTTGGTATGTTGTTGTTGGTTGTGTAGATAATGTTGGTATGTTGTTGTTGGTTGTGTAGATAATGTTGGTATGTTGTTGTTGGTTGTGTAGATAATGTTGGTATGTTGTTTTTGGTTGTGTAGGTAATGTTGGCATGTTGTTTTTGGTTGTGTAGGTAATGTTGGCATGTTGTTGTTGGTTGTGTAGGTAATGTTGGTATGTTGTTGTTGGTTGTGTAGATAATGTTGGTATGTTGTTGTTGGTTGTGTAGGTAATGTTGGTATTTTGTTGTTGGTTGTGTAGATAATGTTGGTATGTTGTTGTTGGTTGTGTAGGTAATGTTGGTATGTTGTTGTTGGTTGTGTAGGTAATGTTGGTATGTTGTTGTTGGTTGTGTAGATAATGTTGGTATGTTGTTGTTGGTTGTGTAGGTAATGTTGGTATGTTGTTGTTGGTTGTGTAGGTAATGTTGGTATGTTGTTGTTGGTTGTGTAGATAATGTTGGTATGTTGTTGTTGGTTGTGTCGGTAATGTTGGTATTTTGTTGTGGTTGTGTAGATAATGTTGGTATGTTGTTGTTGGTTGTGTAGGTAATGTTGGCATGTTGTTTTTGGTTGTGTAGGTAATGTTGGCATGTTGTTTTTGGTTGTGTAGGTAATGTTGGTATGTTGTTGTTGGTTGTGTAGGTAATGTTGGTATTTTGTTGTTGGTTGTGTAGATAATGTTGGTATGTTGTTGTTGGTTGTGTAGGTAATGTTGGTATGTTGTTGTTGGTTGTGTAGGTAATGTTGGTATGTTGTTGTTGGTTGTGTAGATAATGTTGGTATGTTGTTGTTGGTTGTGTAGGTAATGTTGGTATGTTGTTGTTGGTTGTGTAGGTAATGTTGGTATGTTGTTGTTGGTTGTGTAGATAATGTTGGTATGTTGTTGTTGGTTGTGTAGGTAATGTTGGTATTTTGTTGTTGGTTGTGTAGATAATGTTGGTATGTTGTTGTTGGTTGTGTAGGTAATGTTGGCATGTTGTTTTGGTTGTGTAGGTAATGTTGGCATGTTGTTTTTGGTTGTGTAGGTAATGTTGGCATGTTGTTGTTGGTTGTGTAGGTAATGTTGGCATGTTGTTTTTGGTTGTGTAGGTGATGTTGGCATGTTGTTGTTGGCTGTGTTGGTAATGTTGGTGCATGCTGTTGTTGGTTGTAGAGGTAATGTTGGCATGTTGTTGTTGGTTGTGTCGGTAATGTTGGCATGTTGTTGTTGGTTGTGTCGGTAATGTTGTTGTTGGTTGTGTAGATAATGTTGGTATGTTGTTGTTGGTTGTGTAGGTAATGTTGGTATGTTGTTGTTGGTTGTGTAGGTAATGTTGGTATGTTGTTGTTGGTTGTGTAGGTAATGTTGGTATGTTGTTGTTGGTTGTGTAGGTAATGTTGGTATGTTGTTGTTGGTTGTGTAGGTAATGTTGGTATGTTGTTGTTGGTTGTGTAGGTAATGTTGGTATGTTGTTGTTGGTTGTGTAGGTAATGTTGGTATGTTGTTGTTGGTTGTGTAGGTAATGTTGGTATGTTGTTGTTGGTTGTGTAGGTAATGTTGGTATGTTGTTGTTGGTTGTGTAGGTGATGTTGGTATGTTGTTGTTGGTTGTGTAGATAATGTTGGTATGTTGTTGTTGGTTGTGTAGATAATGTTGGTATGTTGTTGTTGGTTGTGTAGGTGATGTTGGTATGTTGTTGTTGGTTGTGTAGGTAATGTTGGTATGTTGTTGTTGGTTGTGTAGGTAATGTTGGTATGTTGTTGTTAGTTGTGTCGGTAATGTTGGTATGTTGTATTTGGTTGTGTAGGTGATGTTGGTGTATGTTGTTGTTGGTTGTGTTGGTAATGTTGGTTGTGCCAGTAATGTTGGCATGTTGTTGTTGGCTGTGTCGGTAATGTTGGTATGCTGTTGTTGGTTGTAGAGGTAATGTTGGCATGTTGTTGTTGGTAATGTTGGTATGTTGTTGCTGGTTGTGTAGGTAATGTTGGTATGTTGTTGTTGGTTGTGTAGGTGATGTTGGTATGTTGTTGTTGGTTGTGTAGGTGATGTTGGTGTATGTTGTTGTTGGTTGTGTTGGTAATGTTGGTTGTGCCAGTAATGTTGGCATGTTGTTGTTGGCTGTGTCGGTAATGTTGGTATGTTGTTGTTGGTTGTGTAGGTAATGTTGGCATGTTGTTGTTGGTTGTGTAGGTAATGTTGGTATGTTGTTGTTGGTTGTGTAGGTAATGTTGGTATGTTGTTGTTGGCTGTGTTGGTAATGTTGGTATGTTGTTGTTGGTTGTGTAGGTAATGTTGGTATGTTGTTGTTGGTTGTGTAGGTAATGTTGGTATGTTGTTGTTGGTTGTGTAGGTAATGTTGGTATGTTGTTGTTGGTTGTGTAGGTAATGTTGGTATGTTGTTGTTGGTTGTGTAGGTAATGTTGGTATGTTGTTGTTGGTTGTGTAGGTAATGTTGGTATGTTGTTGTTGGTTGTGTAGGTAATGTTGGTATGTTGTTGTTGGTTGTGTAGGTAATGTTGGTATGTTGTTGTTGGTTGTGTAGGTAATGTTGGTATGTTGTTGTTGGTTGTGTAGGTAATGTTGGCATGTTGTTGTTGGCTGTGTCGGTAATGTTGGTATGTTGTTGTTGGTTGTGTAGGTAATGTTGGCATGTTGTTGTTGGTTGTGTAGGTAATGTTGGTATGTTGTTGTTGGTTGTGTAGGTAATGTTGGTATGTTGTTGTTGGTTGTGTAGGTAATGTTGTTGTTGGTTGTGTAGGTAATGTTGTTGTTGGTTGTGTAGGTAATGTTGGTATGTTGTTGTTGGTTGTGTAGGTAATGTTGTTGTTGGTTGTGTAGGTAATGTTGGTATGTTGTTGTTGGTTGTGTAGGTAATGTTGGTATGTTGTTGTTGGTTGTGTAGGTAATGTTGGTATGCTGTTGTTGGTTGTGCAGGTAATCTTGGTATGTTGTTGTTGGTTGTGTCGGTAATGTTGTTGTTGGTTGTGTAGGTAATGTTGGTATGTTGTTGTTGGTTGTGTAGGTAATGTTGTTGTTGGTTGTGTCGGTAATGTTGTTGTTGGTTGTGTAGGTAATGTTGGTATGTTGTTGTTGGTTGTGTAGGTAATGTTGTTGTTGGTTGTGTAGGTAATGTTGGTATGCTGTTGTTGGTTGTGTAGGTAATGTTGGCATGTTGTTGTTGGTTGTGTAGGTAATGTTGGTATGCTGTTGTTGGTTGTGCAGGTAATGTTGTTGTTGGTTGTGTAGGTAATGTTGGTATGTTGTTGAATGTGTAGGTAATGTTGGTATGCTGTTGTTGGTTGTGCAGGTAATGTTGGCATGTTGTTGTTGGTTGTGTAGGTAATGTTGGTATGCTGTTGTTGGTTGTGCAGGTAATGTTGGTATGTTGTTGTTGGTTGTGTAGGTAATGTTGGTATGTTGTTGAATGTGTAGGTAATGTTTAATATGTTGTGTGGGCAATGTCGGTATGTTGTGTAGGTAATAATGGTGGTATATTCTGCATCGTGTAGGTAATGTTTCTATATTGTAGGTTGTGGTAGTAATGTTGATATGTTGTATAGGTAAGTATATGTAGTATAGTAAAAATAAAAGTAATGAGTCCCCATCAGGCCAAGTGGCGTATAGGGAATATGGTGTTTGTGACCATACATTTTACAGACCTTCAGCACATGATTTTTGGGGTAATGTGGTCGGTATTACGCCTGTGACGTTTTAAGTTCCCAGAAAAAATCCGGTACCCATTTAAGGCTGGGTGAACCCGGAAGTCATCAGTTGGGACCTACCTCTTGTCCTTTGCAGTCAGTTTCACTAACCACTGAGCTATCGCGGCTCCCGATATGTAGCATGAAACATTATAATTATCTAGGTTATATTGGTAATGATGGTTGTTATATGTAAGGTTAACATTTCATTGGTCGCGTAACAAGGTTAATACTTATAGTCAACGTTAGTATATTTTGTATGTAATGATGGTATACTATAGGTAACAATGTCATATTGTTAGAAGACATGACCATTCACATAACATGACAAACACAACGTATAATAATGACCTGGAGTGTGTATGGACCAGCCTGATAATCTCAAATGAATAAACAAATCATGTGGGCTTGTTCTTGGTCAGACACTCTCCAGGTGAGAAATCTTATACCTTCCTCACAGTTAGGGACAGTAACAACATCAAAGAAAGGGCACTGGCATCTGCTTCTAAAAAATGGCAATTTCAAACATCTCACACTTCTAGTACTTCTTCTACTCCAGCATTTGAGTCTTGTGATCATGTTAACTTCATTCTTTGTCCTGTTTCATGATGGAGGGGTAAGGACAACATCACAACACACTGGTCATCATGGAGCTGGTCATATGGTCAGTACTTTTATATGCGTGTTTGTTCTGATTTTCTCCCTAAATCTTTGCTGTTGCTGACTCAGTCTGTCTTTGGCAGGCTGGATCTTGGTTTGACGTAGGAGTCCTCCTATGGAGTAGGATTCTGTCCAGGGCTGTTGGGCCCACAGCTTCTGTCTAGGTGTTCACTCATAGCCTTTCCTTCTCCCAATGATAACTGCTAGGCAGCCATGGTATGTTTTCCAGGGTGTCTTTCCCCGAGGATAGAGTTTTGGATGCGGCTCTTACTCACATGGCTTATCCTGTTGTTGGACATATGGAATGTTTTTTAATTGGTGCCACAGTTCCACCTGTTGCCCCCATCCCATTGGGTAGAAGAGGCCTTCCATCTGGTCTTTGATTCACGAGGTCCCATTTCCATGATGAAGCTGACAGTCCTCTCCAGGTATTGATGGCCGCCTCATAGCTTCTGCCTTAATTCAGCAAACACAGGCCAGATTTGTTAGTGTAGTTCATTGTTGAGTTGAACAAAGATGGATGATATGCTCCGGATCCTGGATATCAGTTCCACATGGGCATTCATATGTGTGGAAGACTGAGACTATAGAAGTGAAGTGACCTAGGAGTCTACAGTGGCCAGTTTTAAGGTGGAAAATGATGTTCTGCTGGAATCTATAATTGGTGAATGGGAATCATCATTGTTGCTGATGTCCAACTTTCTTTCCCACTCAGAGTGGAATTTGTTGTGTATTATGGTTTTGGCTTCTCTGTAGGTCACATACTTCAAGTACAAATGTGACTTCCGGTCAATATGGCAGATAGGCGACAGGGAACCACTGAGTCACTGTCTGAAGTGTTTCTTTTTGCAGTTTTCTCATATTCCAAGTCTGGCTTGCTGCTGGAGCTACTGAGTAAGATCTCTGTGCACACCGTGAGCTGTGTGTTTCATGCAATTGGTATTTCTAAATTCAGATTGCTTATGATGAATGATGATATCGTATGACGAAAGACACTTCAGATGTGTTTAATTCAGTGCAGAAACGCCTTGTCTTTTGACATGTGCTGTATTTGCTATGATGAGGACTGCAGCTGCCTTTCTTTGTTTGGATATTCCATGAGTTGTTAATTCGGATGATTAAACTGGCACGGGCGGTTGAGCAATTATGGATTTCCATTCATTTGCAGTGAGAACAGGGCCTTCGAATAACCATAAGTGACTAATTTGCCAAACTACTTTAAGTTATTATTCCTACACTGACTGCCCTTATATCCAACCAAAGAAGAAAATGATGTTGCCTTAGAATATATGTGTACAATGATGCATGAGCACATAATATGTGTGTAAATAAAAAAAAAACCAAAATAATATGTGTTGTAGAAAGTCCATAGACATAATTCAGATTTTCAATAAGCACAAATGAAAGTGTTATTATGACATGATGGTTTGTGGGTATATCAATCATGACTCAGTGTTGTGTGGGTACAACAATCATGACGTTATAGTGCAGATGGTGTGGCAGTTATGACATGATAGTGTGTGGGAATAGCAATCATGACATTATAGTTCATGGTGTGGCAGTTATGACATGATGGTGTGGGTATAACAATCATTAGACAAATGTTGCACAAAATCCAAAAAGGTGAAAAACTTACTTTTGAAACTCCCATTCCCTGTTGTCAAGTGGACACACTTGTCTGGTCTTGAGCCAACGAGTGATACAGTGAAAGTGGAAAGCGTGCTGTGAAACAACATAACATGCTCAACATTAAGACCTGAATACTTAGTACTCATCCCAGCATTAATGAGACACCAAGCGTGCTGTGAAACAACATAACATGCTCAACATTAAGACCTGAATACTTAGTACTCATCCCAGCATTAATGAGACACCATCTACTGGCTTTTCACACAGACAAAAACATGCACAATATCAGACCCAAGTGGTGGGGGACTGGTTAGTCTTGAGGTTGTGAGTTCAAATTCCGTTGCACCACTTGGGATTTTAATATGATTTATCTCTGCGGCAACCACCCCTGGTCTCAGCAGTGACGCCTGGCTTGAAAAGTGAATTACTCATCGTTGGAAAAAATATAAGTACCTCCAAAGATGGACTTATCTGCCTGTGTGGCGAGGGACCCCTGTGCACATGGCTGCCAAGGAAAAATAAATTAACATGAAAAATTCAGTTCCTAGTCTCTAGGGACTTCACCAGCTGGTGAAAGCTGGCAACCGCACAAGATCCAAGTGGAGGCAAGGCGTGACTGAGCTGGCTGTCAGAGACTCATAGCTGATGGCTTGCACCTGGATTTGTTGATCCAGAACCTACTCCACCTCTTCACTGGGCCTCTATAAGCAGACTAACCAGTTTAGTCTGGCCAAGCGCATAGGGTCAGAGATGGCAGGCAAACCAGTATCCAAAAATGCTGTGCTGAAGACAGATGTGCTGGGCCTAAAGTAACAAATATCATGGTTCTGCAAACCACATCACAATGCATACATACCCGATTAAGGGTGGATGACAAATAGGTGTACTCTTTTAGTTATTGGGTGAACGCAAGCAAGCAAGATCCAAATGTCTGACAACTAGTCCACATTTAAAGATGCACAACATTCCAGTTCTCCATAAGACAAAAAAACCAACTCTAGACTTCAATGTCTGATAACTAGTTCACACTAAAGTACACACCACACCCTGGCAGTACATCAAATATCCTACAGTAGACCCAGATTACAATGACGAACACAGCTGTTTATTTTCCCCTCACAGTGGTATTTTTAGTTATAATCTAAGGAATTTCACAGTACATTTCACTCATTCTTTAAAGTGATATCTTGTGTGAGTTTACATTTTATAATAAATGAATAACATTTTATAAGTCAATGCATGCAACAAAAACATCAAAGACTGACAAATCTGAACGTTTTAAGGGATGCAATATTCAATTTTTGGGCACAAAATTCCTAAAATACAGATTCTTCTAGTTACTTTGAATGCATAATAGAAGTACCATGCATATTTTAACTTCCTGGAAAGATATAAATAAGTTTACTAAGATATCAGTGGCAAACAGCTGGGTGAAGGCAGCTGTTAGGTCAAAGGGTGCAGATGTTGCAGCTTTTTGTAAAGCACATTACAATGCAGCTACATCAATTCAAGGTCTGCTTAACTACAATAGAAGTCATTATTGGACAAACACAGAGTGCACATATGGTTCATAGTTAATCCAAAGTTTATGTTTGACAAAACTCTGGCAGTTCACGCAAAAGTCAAACGTTAAGCAAACATTCCTGCCATTTCAATCTTTTATTCTGCGCAAGTATCCATTAATGAAGGTTTGTATCTTCATGATTGTCATTTTTGTTGCTCTCCAAGTTTCACAGCCATACAATAGAACTGACTTAACACTGGAGTTGAACATTTTTATTTTTGTAATTAATCTAATTCCCTCCGGGCCTCATTATGAGGGAAGTAAAGAATAGTGACACTGTGACCTTCCAGGCATGTCGTAAGAGGCGACTAAGGAGGTTGATCGATGGCTTGACAAGCTGTCATTGTAAAAAAGTATTGTTATGGAAATAGAACCATAGATTTTAGAAGCAGTGATCTCTGCAATATGTGCCACTTTGGCACGCAAGGTTTCTGTTTTTGAGATTGTGGTTCTGCCCTATGTGCCGTCTTCGGCTCGAAAAAACAATAGATAGATAGAAAGAATTAATCTAATACCTTTGGATTTCCATATGTTTCATAGTGCAACAAATGCTCCTCTTGCTTTTTGTATCCTTATTTTAGTATCATTCTGTTTCTCTATATATCTATATTACTGCCCAGATATATTTGTAAGATTGTATGTCTAGTACAATTCTCGGAGTATTTCTCCTACTGTTATTTGGTTATTGTCAACTGTATTAATTCTCATAATTTTGGTCTTATCTCTGCATTCAGTCCCGGCTGTAGTTATCTATCATCAAGTAGGTTCATTTTATCTTGCATATGTTGATGATTATGTGATAGGAGAGCTACGTCATCACCAAAATCTAAGTTTTTAAGTTGATTGGCCAGTGACCACTGGATTCTATTTCTGTTGTTCTGAGTTATTTTCATAATCCTATGGCCAGCAGAACGAGAAATGGAGATGGAAGGCATCCTGTCCTTATTTCAAATGCTTCTGTAAGCTGCCCTTCATGCACCACACCACACTACATTTCATTCCTTCATACATTGTTTTTACCAGGCCAATAAGCTTTATGGGGATTCCATAATGACTCAGTAACTGCCAAACCATTCCTCTGTCTAAACTATCAAATGCCTTTTCGTAATCTATGAATCCAATATAAAGTGGGGACTGTAGTTCTAAGTTTTGTTCAACTTTTATACGTAAGGTAGTTATTTGATCAGAGCATCTTTACCCCAACTGAATTAGATGTTGCCCTCAAAGGATTGAAGCACAGAAGTACTCATGTTAAAGATGGAATCTCCAACGAAATGCTCCTAAATCTGGGACAGAAAGCCAAGAGCCAGCTTCTAAGGATAATAAATGCTAGCTGGAAGAGAGGTCATGTGCCGGCAATCTGGAAAGAAGCGATTATGGTGCCCATCCTCAACAAGCGTGGAAAAGACCCACTAGACCCAAGTAGCTATAAGCCAATTAGCCTACTGAGCATCCTGAGTAAACTCATGGAAAGGCTGGTTAACAGAAGATTTATGTGGCATTTGGAGACAAAACAACAAATCGTACCACAACAAAGTGGCTTCCATCAGCACAGATCAACTGAAGACCTGGTCACCTACATTGCACAAGAAATAGAGGATGCTCTACAAGAACAGAAACACACACTGGCAATGTGGGTTGACATGGAGAAGGCTTTTGATAAGGTTTACGAGAGGGTTTAAAGAACAAGTTTTTAGACTTGGCATCCAGGGTCGTTTATTCAATTGGGTCTCTCAATATCTCCAGGATAGAACGGCCAGAGTACAAGTTCAAGGTCAACTAAGTAAGAAGGTCTCTATCGAACAAGGTGTCCCACAAGGTGGAGTCTTGTCCCCAACACTCTTTTTAATTTTCATAAATGACATCGCAATGGACATTCCATCCAGAATACACTCAGCAATATACGCAGATGATCTGGTGTTATGGGCCCGCAAGGAAAGTATGTCGGTGGCTGGACCCAGGATGCAAGATGCCCTATGTGAACTTAAAAAATGGACGAACACCTGGTTCTTACCAATCAACGAAAAGAAAACCACATATACAATTTTCAGCATCAAGAAACACACTCTCTGCAAACATGAAGATAAAAGACCATACACTCCCTATTGACCAAAACCCAACATATCTTGGCGTCACCATGAATCGCAGAATGACTTGGAAAAATCAGATAGACAGAGCAAGGAAAAAAGCCAGAAAACGAACTAATATTATGAAGAAATTGGCAGGAACTGGGGGGCAGACAGCAATATTTTGAAAAGACTATACGTAGGAAGAGTCAGACCAGTTCTAGAGTATGGAGTCACAGCCTGGGCTATGGCTTCCAAATCACACCTTAGCAAAATTAACAGAACACAGAACCAAGCTGCCCGTGTCATCACTGGTGCTATGAAATCTACACCTATCCCGGCTCTGGAAACAGTACCAGGTTTACAACCCTTAGATGACAGACGGGTCACTAAAGTATTGCAACAAGCGGAGAAATATAGAAGTCTCCTTTGCCACCCATGCACCAAAGAATAACTGGTCCCGGAATTGTACGACCAAAGAGGAGCAACTTCGCTGCAATTGCCAATGAACTAACTACTGGAGACCCAGTACTTTCCCAAACAATATCGAAACCCATGGGCCCATCTGATATGGAAAACATAAAATACCAGAACTTAAGGAAAATATAACAGGAATCATGAAAAAAGACACCCAATCAGACACAGAAAGAAAACACATAGCAGAAAAACACATACACGATATCTACCCACAGGACTTTTGGTCCCACATATACACAGATGGCTCTGCTACAAATGCCACCAGAAATGAAGGGGGAGGTGTGTTCTTGGCGCTGAATAATCAGGACGAGATCACCAAGTCAATAGATACTGGAAAATTCTCAAACAACCTTAAAGCAGAAACTGAGGCCATCAGAGATGCTGCAACACTGGCTACTCAACACAAAAATAACATGCACAATAAATTGGTGATTCTGACTGATGCACTGTCAGTACTATCAGCTTTAAAAAGCCCAAGAACAATGAACTTGAGAACAACGCTGGACCAACTATGCAATAACTTCCAGACAGTAGTCATTCAGTGGATACCATCACACTGTAATATACACGGGAACAAACGTGCAGACAAAGTAGCTAAAGAGGGAGGGAGATTACCACAAGAGAACCATCCACTCAGTTATGATGAAGCCAAATCCATTCTCAAAGGTCAGTTCCATGAAAAATGGAAACGAGAACATCCAAAGCATAACGAGAGTGACGGATACCACCAACTATCAAGGAGGGATCAAGTCATCATACTTCGCCTACGCACTGGCCACAATAGAATGAGAAATCACATGTTCACCAAATTCAAAATAGGTACAACCAGCCTATGCCACTGTACACTGGAGAGTCAGCGAACGACGCCAAGAGGGTAATGAACATATGTGCTGATCTGACAGTTTACGGCCACCCTATGAATCATCATCATGTGTTATACCGGCTGGCATAGGCGATCATGTCCTTCCACAATCTTCTATCTACAGTGCATTGTATCAGTTCTGTTGTTGACTGTTTACCATGCCATGACACCAAGCTATCCAGTATTTTCTCTCTTTATCATGAAACAATCTCTTCTTTTATTTAGCCAGTTGTAACAAAAAAATTCTAACTTTCCTCTTCTCATGAATCATCATCATCATTGAGTGCCCTCTCCGCATCGAAGGTTGGCTACCATGGAGTGCCATTCCACCATGTCTCTTGCTTTGATGGTGCAGATTGCCATAGGCTGACTTGACCATCTTTTGATGTTACTCATCCATGTTAGCTTCTCATGAATAGACAACGGAATCAAGGGGGGTGGGTGGAAGGGTTAGTGGTTGCATTTCTGGCTAAAAATTGACCGTAAACCAGGAAATGATTGCTGAATCAGATTCCCATGTCTTATCTTGAGTAAACAGTTCTGTGTAGCAAAAGTTCAAAGAAAATTTGATTTTCCAAAATCAAGATGTTACATTTAAGTGGTAGAAACTTTTACTACGGTATCGTATGCAAGTGAGTTACAGATTGGTAATGTAACTAACTCTTTCCGTACGTTCCGACGCGCTAAATTTTATTAGTGTGAACGCCATCAAACCATATTCGTTTTACATGTCTTGTATCATCTGGATATTGGTGAAATCTAATACCTTGTTCAAATATCTAAAAATTCATATATAATATGTTATATGTTAGATAAATATATAGAATGATTCTTAAAACCATGAACAATTTTGTCTCTAAAATCTCTTCTGTTGCGTCGATAAAAAGCTTCCGTACGGAAAGAGTTAAGGGCTAATAAATGCTTCACTCACAGCTGTTTCTCACTGATACTTTAGTTGTCTTGCTTAACTCTGTATTTGCCTCTACATGATTCTTGTGTGATAAATTCAAGTTGATTACAACAATTTACATTGTTAATGTTCATAATATTTTTGGATTAAAAAAAATATATATATTTCACACACGGAAGAGTCAAGTTTGTTACTCTTTCAAATATTTCATCACAAAAGCACACATTCTCTAAAATACCACTAAAGTTTAAAAAAAAAATATTAATAAATAAATGTAGATAAGTTCACATTTTTTGTGTTATTGGGAAAAACGCCCTACCTGAAACCACTCCCTAGAGAAATCAATTTTAAGAATGAAGGGAATGTATCAAACTCAAGAAATAGCCCCCATAAGTGCTGCAACATTTCTAGAATGAGAACTAAAATGCCACTTTTCTATTACAACAAAAAGATGTGTGCTCTATAAATAAAGTAAAGTAAAATAAAGGCACCTCCATGGCTTGTTAGGATTTTCAGGAATGTGGTGTTAATGGCCATACATTTCCATAACCAACAGCACATTTTTGGGTGATTTGGTCGATGCGGCTTTACTTTCTAAATAAAAATATCTGGTACCTATTTTTAGATGATGGCTTTATCTGCCAAAAAAATCAACTGAGATTGAGAATTGAATCAGGGATCTTTCTGATCAGGAAGTAAGGGCAGTTAAAATTTAGTCAATGCCACAGAATTGTTACAAATAAAATGTGTGTGTTGGGAAGACAATACTAACAGGGATGATGATAGACACCTCACAGCACATCAACAAATTTAATACATTTCAATAAGCAAAAAGAGAGCACTGTAAAGAGGATTCTTGATCAATAATAGAAAACAAGAGAAATGAATGAGACACCTACCAGCAACTGAGCAAAAAAAGTGGTTAGCAACCCATAGATGACTATGTGAACCTGAATTAGTGAACAACCAACAGTGCTCATACAGACACTCCTCCACTTTCAAGTGGTGCATCTGGATGTCGATTAAACCTAAGTAAGCATTTTGACCAAGCAATGAGGGATTGAAGAGGGAAGGCAACTCAGCACTCAAAAATACAGGGCTGGAGTTGGATGTGTTGAGCTGAATGGCACAAATACCAGTCTAGATGCTAATCACAACACAGAGCAATTTTGTGCTCACTAACTTATTTTTTAAGGGCAGATGATGAAGAGGGCATGCTAGAGTGAATGTCAGAATGAATAAAAAGAAAAATATAGTGTCATGGGAGATAATAACTAATTTTATTTTATACGTTGTCAATTCAAAGTTATCTCATCTTAGAAATGAATTCTTCATTCAAGACATGTTAATAGACATTATTTTTCAACAAACGTGTCGCCATTGGGAATTTGAAAGGAAGTTACAATCAAATAAATAAGTCTCACAGAATTTTCACATTTGAAACAACAACAAATGTAAATATACCTTGTGTAAATAAACCTGTTGAGCTGTATGGCAAAATACAATGTGGCTACTGTGCAAGGTCTGACACTTGATAACAAAGATCATTGGACACAAGAGTCTACAATTTTTGCCCTAAGTGCCATCATTGGATCAAAAGGATGATTAGATAGATGGATGGATGGATGGATCGATAGATAGATAAATAGATAGATAGACAGACAGACAGACATATAGACAGATTCAATGAATTCATTAAATACAGGAATGAAGTCTGTTTCAACAGAAATAACTGTTGTTTGTAAACATTCAGGCCTGAAAGAAGTAAAGCAATGGCCAACAGATAACAAACAAACAAATGGAGCACTTAATGCCAGTGACAAAACATTCTTAACACATTTGCTACGAAGTGGTTTAATACAATGTTGCGCATTTTCATATTCTTTCTTACAAATTTGAAACAACAGGAATAAAATGAAAGAAAATTGACCCAAAAACATCATTTTGTTGAGACAATATAAATATATTCACAAAGTCAGAAAAGTAGGTAATAAGAGAATGTTCACAACAGTCTACTGGAAGTAATCCTGGAGGGGAAAATACAAGGTAAAAGAGGCAGAGACAGACCAAGACTAACATGGATGAGTAACATCAAAAGATGGACAAATCAGCCTATGACAACCTGCACCATCAAAGCAAGAGACAGAGCAGAATGGCGCTCCATGGTAGCCAACCTTCGTTGCGGAGACGGCACTCGATGATGATGATGAGCGAAAATAACTGCAAAAATGTTGATAAATTAAAAGCTGCAAAGTGTGGCTTTTGAGTTCAGTGTGTTGGCTACTGGAGACGCATTGTGCGGCTCATGAAACGGAATGTATTAATGAGGCTGACATACAGAGGGCTCATAGCATACATAAAAAAAAATTAATCATAAAGAGGGCTCATTGCACATATAAGAAGAAACTAATCAACCTCCTCATTGTTCACCCAACAAGTAGGTATGGATGTGTCACCAGATTTACAGCAAATTTGTGCTTTTCGGCCTGACACACCCATCTTCGGCATAGGCAGATTTGCTGGATATAAATATAATTTATAACAGGAAATAGTCTGAGAGACAAGATCAGAAATGAAGAACTGAGAAAAAAGCTCGGAATAATTCCTGCAGTGGGGTACATAAAGAAACAAAAGATAAAATGGTTTGGCCATGTGATAAGGCAGAAAGATCAAAAGACTAAACAAACGAGCCTTCAATAAACATTGCAAGAACACCAGACACAACGGCCAACCATAAAAAAGATGGATTGATGGATTATTAGAAACACTAGGAAACATAACAGCAGGAGAGGCCAACAGAAGAGACAGCAAATTATATCTCCCTTTGATGCTGATAATCAAATGGGAAGGAAAGGAGAAGAAGAAGAAATATATTTTAAATAAAAAAATGGAACATCAGTTTTGTGGATACAACACAAGTCTGGATGACAAGACAGTTTATATTGTGGATAACACAAGAATAGAACATATGACAGTTTAGTTTTGTGGATAATAAATCCAAACCAGAAATAGCTTTGCTTTGTGGATAACACAACCAGACCAGAAAATATTCTCTATACTTCAACATTGTTGCAGCCAAAAGTGGTTTAATGTCTATGGTGGTGTCATGAGGGGATGAAACTGAAACACATAATTATTTCAGGCAAAATAAAGGGAAATAGATACAATAGATGATGGAGGGAGATAATACGGGACTGTTTTGACACTGTGGCAAAGCAGGTGGTCACCACAGGAGATGAATGAAACAGATAGAACATTGTGAAAAGACATTATCACCTACCCCAAATGGCATAGAAAATGTAGCCATTTCAAAAAAATGTCTAGTAAAGAATTAGATCACTTTGTTTATCTATCTCAGAAGTAGCATAAATCAAGAAAAGGTGAAACAAAAAGGGAAATTGGACCAGAACAGCAAAAGCAGCAGTAACTTTCATAAACCTTGAGAAAAAATAACTTAAAAAGCCTAAGCATTAACTCTTTCCATATGTTTCACAGCACTGTGCGCCAAGCCGATTTTAGCCATGTACGTTTCGGCACATAGTGCGTCACTCTCAATTTGATTATGTGAACTGTCATCAAACCATATTCTTTTTACATGTCTTGTACCATCTTGGTGTTGGTGAAATCTAATACTTTGTTCAATTATCTAAAGATACATATATACAGTCGAACCTGTCTAAGGCGACCATTCACGGGACTTTCAAAAAACTGGTCCCATAGGACAGGTGGTCCTGCCTCACAGGTTTCACATAATAAATAGAGCGATAAAAAAAATTTTATCCTAAGCACTATGAAAACTAACCTGCAAATCAGCGTAATCCATGAGTAGAACATAGTGCACATGTCGGTCTACAATAGCCACTGGTTGGACACTTTTCATAAAACACGATAGTTAAACACACAAAAATATTTTGTCGAATCACTGATATTCGTTCTTCCAGCGTTAATGCTTTTGGTTTTACACTTTTGACACTGGCCATTTCCTATATTGTGTGTAACACTTTTAAAATCCACAAAAATAATTCACTGAGATACTGTACATGTACGTGAATACACTCTAAGCGGGCAATGACTAATTCTTTAGTTAATTCCTGTAATTTATACGGGCCACGCAATGGTCTACTCTGGTCTAGACGGAACCGCGAAGTGATGTCACTTCACGAATCATAGATCTGTGTCTGCCGTGTTTCTCACACCAGTATTGACTGATAAACGTAACACGTCCCACTGTAATCTGGGACTCACTAAATACGGGAAAACTTCGACACCTGTAGACACCTGTGTCGATCGTTTATGGCTCCCAGCGAGACGGAGGACTGGCTGGTCAGTGTATCTCGGATTAACCCGCGTGTCGTAAACGGGATAAATAACATTGGCGGCGGTTAATTAGCCTGGTCTCTGGTCGCGTCATACGGTGAGCGCCGTAATCAGTGTTAGCATATAGTAAAAAAACTCGGGGAAATTGTAGACCCGGTCCTATAACCAGGGAAACGCTTTAAACAGGTGGTCCTAAGACCAGGTTCGACTGTAATATGATATATGTTAGATAAATATAAATATGTAGATTGATTCTTAAAATCATGACAAATTTTGTCTCTGAAATCTCTTCTGTTGCATATATAATATGATACACGTTAGATAAATATAAATATGTAGATTGATTCTTAAAATCATGACAAATTTTGTCTCTGAAATCTCTTCTGTTGCATATATAATATGATATATGTTAGATAAATATAAATATGTAGATTGATTCTTAAAATCATGACAAATTTTGTCTCTGAAATCTCTTCTGTTGCTTCGGTTTGACTTTGATTTGATGGAATGCCACGAGTTGATGTGGGCAGGATGTACTTTGACTCTGTGGGGGGTCATAATGGTTTTCTTGACATCTCTGGCTCTTACTGGAGAGGTTGGAGTTTGTCTATCCCAGGCTAAGCTGGGAAACAACTAGTCCGGCCTAGAGGTACTGCAATACTGGGTCTTCTATATCAGTAACAGTCACAACTACTGGGGGGAACACAGCAATCCTAGCTTCTGTTAGCCAGCCTGTTTTGATACAGACTGTTACTGGGGGAGACAACGAGGAGGTAGAACTGCTAGGTCTTGGTCAGCTGATGGTGCTCCGACCCAGCTATTGCGATCTCAGGTCCCTCTTCTGCTCCCCCTGTTGCATCGGTAGAAAACTTCCATACGGAGAGAGTTAAAGAAAGCAATAAACTGCTAATAAAATAAATGCAAAAACTGAAGATTACAGAAAGAAAGGCTTGTATATGATGGAATGAATACTAGTGCAGAAGCAAGAGTAATGGTCATGCAAAGAAAAGAAATGATCAGATAGTCACAAAGCAAACCATCAAATATAAAGTAACAAGGAAAATAGAAAAAGGCATCATAAGACACTAAGAATATTGGTAAGAGAGACAAGGACAGCAGACATTGACTCCCTTAGTGAGACTGTGACATTGATCAAAAACAGAGACTAATGGTGAGGTGCACCGCTTGCCCTCTGTAATGTTTGGTAGCACTGGAAGGATGATAATTAATTAATGTCAATTTACTTCAGCTGTTGTGCAAATAATCCCCTCAAATGAACATCAACTCATTCAACAAGTTGTATATTAGCAATTTCAAGTCTCAACAAACACTCTCCAGCATATCTTAATTTTAGCAACAGCAAAAAATGCATGACAAGAGAGTCAATGAGGGAGAAAGGAAAGATATAACTTGTTAGCACTTACATTACAGACTCCCCAGGCCACGGTGCACTCTTCACTGGTGGCTGAAGCCTGATTTGCCTGACACTCAATACCTGGCAGTAAACACAAGAGTTCTCATGTAGACAATAGTATAAACCAGAGTTCTGGTATAAACATGATAACAAATACAGCAGTTTTGACAATAAAATATTTTATTTAGTTTTATCGTAAAAGTAACGGTTACTAGCTCGTCTAGAGGTAAGATATTGGCCTCTGGATAGGAAGGTCACAGGTTTGACCCCCACCACAGGTGTAGAAATTTTTAACAAATCAAATCTGTGGTTTCTTCAAGGCTTTACTCTCCCTTGGTCTCAGGGTAGTGAGATCTGATGTCTGGCCCTCTCAGAAAATGGTGAAAAACAGGAAGTCCTGTGTGCACTCATGCAAATTAAAAGAACCCATGGCAGTTTAAAGTTGAAAAGAGCAGACCAAAAATTACCGCTGTCCGGGAATAATTGCTAGGGAAAATTTACCTCTGCTGAAGACAGATGTGTCAGACCGATTGGTGCGGATATCGTAACTTTACCGTAAACTAGAGACACAATGCATCCATGCCCACCTAACGAGTGAATGCTAAGAAGATAAAAGTAACTATGTGGTACTAAAATGAAAATATCTATACATCTTCAAATTCATAAACCAATATGAGTAATCAATCACCAATTGCATGCTACCAGAAAGATACAAAAGGGGACTTGATGGTCTATAGGTAAGACACCAGCCTCTGGACAGGAAGGTCCCCAAGTTTAAATCCTGCCACAGGTGGTTGGAAATTTTCACTTCAAATCTATGGCTTCTTCACAGCTTTACCCAACCCTGGTCTAGGTAGTCAAGATTTAATGTCCAGCCCTCTCGGGTAATAATAAAAACAGGTCACGTGCACATCACACATTAAAGAATCCTTGGTAATTGTCTAAAAGAATCGGTCAAAAGTGACCGCTGCCCAAACAAATATTGTTAAGCAAATTTTCCCGTGCTAAATACAGATATGTCTGGCTGAAAGGCACAGCTACTGCATTTTTCTCCTTAACCCAGCGACATAATGCATCCTGCCCCACTTAACAAGTGAAAACTAAGAAGACATAGATGCAACAGATATAGACACTCCCTGCAGTTAGTAAAAAGTGACCATCATCAAGTTGTAACTTGAATAAAGTTGAAGCTAAGGGCAAACACTAGTGGCAAAGATATCAAAGCAAAGACAGAAAAAAAAAATAATACACATAAACTGAAGGAGATAACGACCAGAACTGTATTTATAACAGACACAAGAATTTATCATGAAAGCCAAAAGTCAGAATGGGTTGAATTCTAAAGATGTAAAACAGTAATTCAATAAAATCACATTCACTAGCAGAGGAGGCAGTGGGACATTTTTGGATGTTGTTTTTAAAACAAAAATTGTTAACTCCACAAAAGCTGAAATCTATAGAGAAGAGAAGGCAAATTAACAGTAGGTTATGATTGGTTTGTTTACTGATTACAAGATTACTGTTTAAAAATTCAAATGATTACAAATCTATAGTTTACAGTGGCTGCTGCTCTCTGCCACTATGTACCTTCCTAAATTTTCAAGCTAGTCACCTTTGATGCATCATGACCGGGCGCGTTTTATTATTTTAAATATATTTGGATACATATTTAAACAATTGGATTCGGGAAAAACAGTGGGACAAAAGAAGCCATATTCAGCATGAGAACATTGATTGAAAAGTACACAGAAGTAAACAAACCAATATATGCTTGCTTTATAGACTACACCAAAGCTTTCGATAGAATACACCATAACCAACTCATAGACTGCCTAAAGTATAAATCTAGACGACACTGACATACGACTAATATGTAATTTGTACTGGGAGCAAACAGAATTAATAAAATATAACAAGGAGAACTCTACACCCATGGACATAAAAAGAGGAGTAAGACAAGGATGCATCCTGTCACCAAGCTTGTTCAATCTATACACTGAGCAAATCTTTAAAAACATCTCAGAGATGCCTGGCATAAACATAATGGAAAGATAATCAATAGCCTAAGATATGCTAATGATACTGTTCTACTAGTAGAAAATCCTAAAGACCTACAACAATTGCTTAATGTGATAAACATAACAAGCAAAAAAATATGGACTAGAAATGAATATCAAAAAGACCTATGATCATAAACAAAGAAAATTCTCAAGACCTACAATTAAATATCACAAATGAGGGAATACATCTGGAGACAGTCCAGAGCTACAACTACCTGGGACATACTATAACCAATGATTGAAAATACAAAACTGAAATAAACAAAAGAATAGGTATGGCAAAAAGTAATTTTAATGCCATGAAAAATATACTAACAACAAAACAAATATCAGCAGGGCTGAAACTAAGAATGGCAAAATGCTACATCTTCTCAATATTCCTGTATGGTGCAGAAACATGGACATTAGACAAGAAAACAGAACAGAAAATTGAAGCCTTTGAAATGTGGATTTATAGAAGAATAGGTAGAATTGGATGGAAACAAAAGATAACAAACGATGAAGTTTTAAAACAACTGAAAATAAAAAGAGAACTACTAAATACAATTAAGACAAGACAAATGAAATTTTTGGGGCATGTTAAAAGACACAACAGTCTAATAAAAGTAATATTGGAAGGAAAAATACAAGGTAAAAGAGGCAGAGGCAGACCAAGACTAACATGGACGAGTAACATCAAAAGATGGACAAGTCAATCTATGACAGCCTGTACCATAAAAGCAAGAAACAGAGTAGAATGGCGATCCATGGTAGCCAACCTTCGTTGTGGAAAAGGCACTCGATGATGAGTCCGGAAAGGAGAGGTGGGGGGTGTCATATAAATTAACAATAATACGGCTGCCAGGGAAAAAGGGATTAACACGCAAAATTCAGTTCATAGTCTCTAGGGACTTCGTCAGGGGTGAATGCTGGTGAACGAGAAAAAAAAAATATAAATGAACTAATCTAATTGATAAAACTTTTATTATTTACATTTTTGGCATCAGATGGCTCTATTGTCTTATGTTTGTTCTGGCTACTTCTTAATTGTTTCAATTATTTTTTTAAACTCTAGTTCTGCCAAAGTGTTACTTCTAGAAACATAAGAAAAAATTTTAATAACTGTATTTTTGTCAGAGATACAGTTTTCAAGGAATAAATTTTACGACAGTATCGTAAAAATGTGATTTAAAATGAGGAACTCTAATCTAAGGTTAAATTTAAAAAATCCTTTTATATCAAATAGATTAGTTATGTATTGAACAGTATGGAAGCATAGTAAATATATAAAATGTCTTGATAGAGACAATATGGCACTCATAGATACTATTTTAAAAAAACTTGAATATTGAACTATTTAAAAGTGAATCAACACTGATTCAGCAAAGAATCGCAGATTGTATCTCCCTCGACGCCAACGACAATGGAGGAAGAATAGAAGAAAAGAAGAATAAACACTGACAAGTGAAAATCTGGAGCTACTTTTTCACAAATGTTTGCAACAGAGTGCAACATCACTACAATAAACTAAAATAAATACTGAAAATGTAAATGTAGCTTTGTGGCTTTTAACCTATGGCCCATGGGGCCCTGGAGGCACAATGTCTTCACTGGGAGCCCGTGAAGACTTGAAGAAATATGATCTTTGGCAGTAAAAGTAGACAGAGAGAATAAATGAAAGAAATGGAATATGGATTTAAATTGTTATTTCTCTCTTGTGCAAACTTGGCTATTGTTGACACCGTCTGTCTTTTGATTTTGAATTTTAGATTATGAGTAGTAGGAAACTCTTTGTATAGAGATTCGCAACAGGAGGCAATCTGATCACCAGAAGTAGACCTCCCGTCGAGTAAGTTTATATTGTAGTAAAAATTATCACATAAAAACACAAATTCTTCCAAATTTGATAGTTTGTGGTGTTCAAGCATTACCCCTCCTCCATGAACCTTCCTAATTATTACTTCCAGTGACCCCTGAATGTTTAAATTGTTTCCATTGATGTAGGATTTTTTTTTTCATTTTGTGATTTACGATCCTATAAAACAAAACAAACACAAACAAAATTCGCCAAATTTAAACAAATAGGTAGTTTTTCATTTTTTTCCCCCACTTTGACCAGGGATATTTCCTAGGCTGTCATTGACATCAAACAACTTTTTGTGACTTGGGAAACTCAGTGAATAATGCTTTGAGGTAGCCGAATATACTGATGAACTTATGGCATCTGTCAGATTAGACAAAGTAACACGTCTGGTCCATACGGTCAATTTTAGGTCATAAATCAACCTGAGACAGGAATTCCCAGTTCCCTGTGTGTCTAAATGGTAAACACACAGTTGAGTGTCAAAAGTTTCAAAGAAAATACAATTTTTAGTGCTCTTAATGTTACAATTAAGTGGTAGTATTTTATACTACAGAATCTAATGAAACGTGCCATAGGTAGGTATCATAATTAAGGGATCTCTATTCTGTTTTGTTTGATCACATTCCAGGCAACTCTAAAGTCAGCTATATGAGCACTCGTGTTATATCTAATTTTTCTTTACGCTTGCAAAACCCCATACAACAAAGCTGCAGAAGAAAATATAAGCTATGAAGATGAAATGTCATTGTAAAGTTTTGGGCATCTCTTACTGAGATCAGGGGTTGACCATAAGAAGTTAAATCAATAACAGTGATAAAGGTGAGACTTACATAGATCCATAATGTGATTCCGACAAATTGCGCAGTTGTCTACAACAATATCTGCAGATTACAACAGAAAAAAAATGTGGTCACAATTTTAATACATGCCAACAGTATAGACTGGTAAAAAACGTAACAACATACCACAAATTGTGTAAACAACATTGTGATACAGTTCTTCTGTCAATCATTTATGTCTAACAGCTTCCATGAATTGTATGACTCAAATACTGCACAGAACTTTTCAGTTTTGGAAGCAGAAAATTCCAATAAAATATATTCTAGACTTTCTGGTCCTACTGCCCTTAACCCTAGATTATGATACTGTAGTAAAAATTACAGCAACAAAACACAAATTCTTCCAAATTACCGCAACAAAACACAAATTCTTCCAAATTACAGCAACAAAACACAAATTCTTCCAAATTACAGCAACAAAACACAAATTCTTCCAAATTTGACATTTTGCCGTGTTTAAACATTTCCCCCCTTCTGTGTACCTTTCTAATTACCACTTCCAGTGACCCCTGAGTGTTGGATATTTCTGTTGCTGCTGAAATTTTTTTTCCCCGACTTCATGAGATATGATCTCATATAATATTAAAAAATTCATCAATTTTCAAGAAATTGGTATCCCCCCCCCCCTCCCTTTTTTGCTGATATGACCAGGGAAATTTCTTCGGTCATCGGCTGACATCAAACAACCCTTTGTAACTTGGGAAATGCATTGAATAATGCTATGAGGTAGCCAAATATGCTGACAGAGTTACAGCATCTGCACTGATAGACACTATAAAACGTCCAACCACTGCGGTCAATCTTGTCTATCTTTTCATGCAACATGCAAAATTCAGTTCCTAGACTCTAGGGACTTTGAGAGAGGTGAATGCTGGTGAATTAAAAGAAAAATGGGGGGGGGGGGGGGAGTGTTGTCGTCTTATTCGCCTTGTCAGTGAGCCATGTCATTCTTACAATCTAAATACAGTTATAAACCCTGTAGCCTGGGACGAAATAACTGCAGACTGAAATCTTTGGAAACACGCTCTAAAGCTCCAACTCAAACAAGAAGCAGACAGATTCATAGAAAAAAGAGAATACACTGCGGAAGAAAAGAAAAAAAAACATTTCTAGGGTCGCTGAGAAATCCATAATCAACTATGATTGATGGAGACTACTACTAAATACTTAGCAAAAGTTGGCTGTCAAATAATATCTGATAGTTAGTTGAGGCATGTCTTCAGTATGTCCCTAAAGATGCTCTTGAAGCTGCTTCATTCCAGGAACCATCCCACGCATATTATCACTGCATCATTGTGATATTTACTAACAAACGTACTTCAAACCATGACATCACGTAGAGAGAGAAAAAAAAAATATTTGCTGCAGATTCACAGTTGCCAAAGTGTTCATCCCACCAGAAATGTCTTGCACCGTGAATGGCTGGTTACAATTACAATGATACAATTGCATATCAATAAGAAATTACTACAAGATACCTACAACAATCCAACTTTTGTATTTACTGCAAATAAAATAAAGTAAAGAATAATAACAACAACAACAAAAAACTATACACTTACCCCATGCCCACAGAGCTACAGCATTCCACTGAAATAAAATAATAATAAAATACAAATGTCTGACATGAATAAACTTACAAAAATCATTTCTTTAATTATGTTGAAACAGAATACGGAAATGTAACTTGAAAGATATTCAATTAACATTCCATCATCTTCATGTTCCCTTCAAGTCAAACATTGCTTAGCTCCATCATTTAGGAATTATAAGGCTAGTTCATGCAGGTATTGAGCATTCTTTTAAAAAAACCTATGACTGATCCTTCCCTAATTGATGGTCCTGCATAGTTTCCTTCAGTTTTCATCTTTTGATTTTTCCACATAGTGTCCAATTGTGAGTTTAAAAAGGAATTCTATATTCATTTATTCTAAGTACACATATGAGTTAAGTCTAATTACAAAAATATGAAAGTGTTTTTTGGTTCACCTCATCATTAAAAAAGTTGATAGATGTCTTAGGTTAGTCTCTCCATCTGTAAAATGAAGTCAGGTGGTGATTATAGAAGGTGGGGTGAATTAGTTGCATGGGGTAGCTAATTCTATAAAATGCCCCATATGCCCTATGACGTTTTCACCGGTGAGTCAGAAGCGCCCTAACCTCCTCCCCAGGTAGATGCGACCCGCTAGCCTAAAAATGTCCAACGCATCTCATCTAGGAGAAGGTCAACTCTGATTATATGCCCCTGTTGTCTAGTGGGTTCATTGAATATACTTCAGGAGTAAACCCTGAGGAAAAATCAGGAGATTCCCTAAGGCAGTTCAGTGTTGATTTCAACATTTCTCTGGCAACTCCTGCGATGCAGTTGGCACCAACTTGTTCTTGCCCTGCTAGACCTTTGGATTGCTCGGCTGTGTGGACAGAAGAAACATGTTGCATGGGCAACAACTTGTCTCTTTCTTTTTCTGCTAAAGCTTGCACCTTAGGGAGGAACATTTCTAGGGGAGTTGAAAAATCCATAGTCAACTATGACTGATGGAGGCTACTATTAACATCAAACTCAAATGATTGGAAGGAAGGGAAAAGGTTCACTGTTAGAATCAAGAATGAAAGACTAAGTTGTTGCAAATGACAGATATCAGAATTAGACATGGAAGATGGTCAGTATGGTTACTACTGAAGTGGGGATCACACTAATTGCAGAGAAAGAGACAATACAGACAGTTGTCCTGTCACTCCACAAGACAAGAGCTGTAATTTAGTGTAATTGAATGGGTCCGATTCTAGTAATTCTAGAATCGTTGGTTGATCAATCAATATCATGTATCATGGGTGATCATGATGAAGATTTTTTAATGGATAATTGGGACATCAGGCATAGGTGGTGTCAAATAACATCATCGTTGACATATGTCTACACATATTATTTTAGAACCTGAACTTCATCAGGACGTTAAACATATTAATTTTATAGGATGTTAAGGGCACAGTAGTTAAGGCATGGGCTCTGGGCTGGTAAAACTGGAGTTGCCATGTGAGTGTCAGAAATAAAAATAAAGGAACAGAAATGCCAGAATGAGATAATTCATTTCTGTTGGCCTTGTAGTTCAAGCTGTATTGTTTTTTATTGCACAAAGACGATCAGTGACGATGGATAAATTATAAATTAAATCGATCAGCCAGTCTCGTCGTCCTGGCTAGTCCTCGGGCGTTCCGTTCTCGGCGTTCACCACAAAAAGTCAGTGACAAAGAGAAATGTATAAATAAAGTATAAAGACAGCAAATTCGTTTAACAACACGACTAGACGAGAAAAAAAGGTAAAACAACAACTACAACACACCTTCTTGACTTCAAATCTCTTCTTACTGCCACCTCCAGTAGACACACTAGGACCTTCCTCAATATCTTCGCTACTGTCAACGTCCATGGCCGCTGCCATCTTGTTCTGATCTCTTCGCAGACTGCGAGCAACTAAAAAATATCTACCACTCGCAACCATTTTTAAACAAAACAAATATAAACTATTGCTTGTAAATTAAATGCCATTGAGGAACATGTGTCACAACAGCAGCAAGGCAGTAAAACTTAATTTACTGAGGACATGTATATTTCTGACAGCAACATATGGTTGTGAATGTTGGACAATCTCTCAAACAGTAAGGGAAAAAAATCAATTCATTCGACGCAAAATCATCATCACCATTGAGTGCCGTCTCCGCACCGAAGGTTGGCTACCATGGAGCGTCACTCCACTCTGTCCCTAAAACAACAGTTAGATTTTCTCTCCATGGCTTTCTATGGAATGTTACGTGCTGAGGCTCCAATCTCTTTCACGAAAGTGCCATATTCGTCTTTCGTGTTCTGAATATGCCTCGTGTCGACTCATGTGTACCACACACTTTGCTGTTTTCGCTTTCTAGGCCGTTGATCATTTCTGATTCTTCTGCCCCATCCACAGAACTAGCAAAATGCTACAGAAAAACCCTTAATATACATTGAGTAATGAAAAAGACAAGAAAATCACTGGAGACTGTAGAAATGTGGTTTTACAGAAGAATGTTGAGAATACCATGGACAGCTAAGAAGAGTAATAAAAACGCTCTGAAAGAGGCCAAAGGAAAAAGATATAATATCCTAAATTAAGAAGAAACAATACTTTTTTTTGGCAATGCAATGTGAGGGGAACAGCTGGAATATATTGTGAGAACTGGGAAAATGGAGGGACGAAGAGATAGAGGAAGCAAAAAGAAATGATACCAGACAGCTTAAGAGAATGGCTTGGCAGAAGATCACCAACAGAAATAATAAATAACTGTCGACATCGAAAGTTGTGGAGCGACATGATCACCTACACCAGCAGGCATGGTACTTGATGATGATGCTTTATTAAAAATTGTTAACAATGTATTTTGTGAATTGTCTTATTTAAAAAATCTCACATTTGGTGTGTGGGAACTGAGAAAAGCTTGAGTTCTTTGTATTCGTTGTCTATGTCTGTTTCCAGGGAAAAAAATGCTTAACTTAATTGTTTTATACACATTTATCTGTTTTTGGGAGGGACCCTAAGGCAGTAGACGGTGTTATCCATCTTTCTGGCATCCACTGCATCTTCTTTCAATCCCGAACGTATGGGCTACATCCCTCCTTCGGAAATTCTTGATACGAAGTCGAGAGGGGGATAGTGTGACTGGGTAAAGCACTATCTCCATATTCCGTGCCCAGACAGAGTAGGCAAAGTGAAATGAGGAAGAAAGGACCAATGTTTAAACTTGGCACATGGAAAGTAAGGACCATGTGCCCTGGACTTGTTAAAGCAAATTCACTGAAAGAAGGGCAAATTAGAACAACAGCCCTCATAGATAAAGAACTGCATCCCCAAGCAAATACTATATGGTGAACGGAATACGGTTTACGGTTTTTGATGTGGAGACGGCTGCAAATGATGAGGATGATTGCTATTAGCATCATCATGCGCCATACTAGTTGGTGTAGATGATTATGTCTTTCCACAATTTTCTATCCACAGTGCATCGCATCAATTCTGTTGTTGACTGTTTTCCATGCCATGACACCAAGCTATCCAGCATTTTCTCTCTTTATTGTCCGCGATCTCTCTTTCCCTGCATTTTGACAGCTGTAATCAAGTATTCCAATTTTCCTCTTCTCTTGATGTTTCCGAAAAATGTTGACTGTTTTTTTTCTGATGTTTATTATGAGCTCCCTTTTTGTGTTGACCGTTTTGAGAATTTCCTCGTTGGTCTTTTTAGCTGTCCAGGGGACTTTCAACATTCTTCTGAGAAATCCCATCTCTGTGGCCTCTAATCGTATTTTAATTTCTTTGTCTACTATCCATGGTTCGCTTCCATAGTTCAGAATTAGCTCAATATAGCAGTGATAAACACTCTTTCTTACTTCTATGATTGCTACGTCATCATGCACAAGTGTGCACAAGTGCCTGCGACCTGCGGTCGCAATAGCAGGGTCGGCGCACCATCAACCGACCAAGACCTAGCATATCTACTTCCTCGTGGTCTCCCCTGGAAACAGTCTGCGTCAAAACAGACTGGCTAACAGAAGCTAGGATCGCCGTGTTCCCTGTAGTGGTGACTGTTACTGATATAGAGGACCCAGTATTGCAGTACCTCTGGGCTGGACTAGTAGTTTCCCAGCATAGCCTGGGACAGACGAACTCCTATTCTCCAGTAAGAGCCGGGAATGTCAAGAAAGCCTTTACAACCCGCCACATCTAATCGAGTCAAAGAGCAACAGCTCGTATCAACTCGTGGCAATCAGATAATAAGATAATAATAATAATAATGATTGCTACTATGGAACATTTATAAGGTTGGTAATCTTATTGAACGCATTCGAAAATAAATGTCTAAGGAAAATACTTGGTATAGCGTGGAACGAATTCAAAACAAACGAGGAAATTAGAGAAATCGCCAATCAACCATTAATATCTTCAGTAATAAAGGAAAGACGATGGTCATATGTTGGACATGTGATGAGGAGAGATAATAACCGAATAGCAAAGCAAGCCCTCATATGGGAAACAACAGGTAAGAGAAAAAGAGGAAGACCCAGGGAGACACTGAGAAGAACATTGATGAGAGAGACAAGAGCAGCAGGATTCGGCTCCGTTAATGAGATAGAGCTGCTTGCACAGAACAGAGACAGATGGCGAGATTTCATAAAATATCTTTAAAAGAAAACTGCTGGAACAAAAATTCAGATATGAGAAGGTGTATCTTGGTCTACGCCTTATGGGCCGGCTACGGCTCGAAAGGTCAATAGATGAATAGATAGAATCTTCAACTAAACTCTGAAAATTTGAGATCTATAGTAACTAACATGAGAGACTGCCTGACAGAGATCAAAATAAGATTAGCAATAGCAACACACCGATTAAACGCCGTGAAGAATATGTGGCACAATACCAGCAAGGCAGTGAAATTACTCTAGACATGTAGCTACCTATAGCAACATATGGATGCAAATCATGGACATTCTTGCAAACAGCAAGGAGAAGGAAATCGATCTATTCGAAACAAAGTGCTACATACAAATCCTTAAGATACCTTGGATAATTAAAAAGAGCAAGGGAGACATATTACAATATTTAAACATTGAAAATAACTGGCTTATAAACAACATTCTACATAGTAAATGGCCGCGTCAAAAGACACAGCGGGCTGGAAAGAACAATAATGGTAGGTATGGTTTCTGGGTGACGCATCAGGGGCAGACCAAGAAGGTGGTTTCAAGACATCAAGGAGACCTTGAACATGGCAGCAGAATAAGTGGGAGATCTGGCTAGAGACAGAGATTCTTTCAGACGGACTGTGGTGAATGTAACATTCTGTGGAAGATCTGACTAGAGACAGAGATTCTTTCAGACGGACTGTGATGAATGTAACATTCTGTGGAAGATCTGACTAGAGACAGAGATTCTTTCAGACAGGCTGTGGTGAATGTAACATTGTATGGAAGATCTGACTAGAGACAGAGATTCTTCCAGACGGGCTGTGGTGAATGTAACGTTCTGTGGAAGATCTGACTAGAGACAGAGATTCTTTCAGACAGGCTGTGGTGAAATAAACATTGTGTGGAAGCTCTGACTAGAGACAGAGATTCTTTCAGACAGGCTGTGGTGAAATAAACATTGTGTGGAAGCTCTGACTAGAGACAGAGATTCTTTCAGACGGGCTGTGGTGAATGTAACGTTCTGTGGAAGATCTGACTAGAGACAGAGATTCTTTCAGACGGGCTGTAGTGAATGCAACGTTCTGTGGGAGATCTGACTAGAGACAGATTCTTTCAGACGGGCTGTGGTGAATGTAACGTTCTGAGGAAGATCTGACTAAAGACAGAGATTCTTTCAGACGGGCTGTGGTGAATGTAACGTTCTGTGGAAGATCTGACTAGAGACAGAGATTCTTTCAGACGGGCTGTGGTGAATGTAACGTTCTGAGGAAGATCTGACTAAAGACAGAGATTCTTTCAGACGGGCTGTGGTGAATGCAACGTTCTGTGGGAGATCTGACTAGAGACAGAGATTCTTTCAGACGGGCTGTGGTGAATGTAACGTTCTGAGGAAGATCTGACTAGAGACAGAGATTCTTTCATACAGGCTGTGGTGAATGCAACGTTCTGTGGAAGATCTGACTAGAGACCGAGATTCTTTCAGACGGGCTGTGGTGAATGCAACTTTCTGTGGGAGATCTGACTAGAGACAGAGATTCTTTCAGACGGACTGTAGTGAATGTAACGTTCTGTGGAAGATCTGACTAGAGACCGAGATTCCTTCTAGACGGGCTGTGGTGAATGCAACTTTCTGTGGGAGATCTGACTAGAGACAGAGATTCTTTCAGACGGGCTGTGGTGAATGTAACGTTCTGCAAAGGGGATGCAACGTAATGATGATGATAATGACCTTAAAGTGCTATTTAATCTAAAGCGTAGTAATTGTTTCATATTTGTGAAGGGATGAAATGATAAATAGAAGTTTATATTCCGTTTCTCTTACTTCTTCCTCTTTTTTCTTTTCACCGATACCTAAAAGGTGTCGTGGTTTTATTATTTGTCGTTCTTGAGCTGCTCGAACTGTATCTTCTGCTTCTTCTTTCCTTCCTCATCTGCCTTTCATTGTCGAGGGAAGATATAATTTGCGGTCTTTTGCTCTTCTGTTCGCCTCTGCTGCTGTTATGTTTCCTAGTGCTTCTAATATTCCATCGATCCATCTTTTTCGTGGTCCACTCATGGGTCTGGTGTTCTCACAACGTTTGTTGAAGGCTCGTTGTGTTGTGTTTTGATTTTTCTGCCTTGTCACGTGGCCAAACCATTTTATCTGTTGTTTCCTTATATATTCTATGGCGGGGGCTATTCCTAGCTTTTTTTCTCAGTTCTTCATTTCTGATCTTATCTCTCAGACTGTTTCCTGTCATTATTCGTCTAACACATTTCATCTCTGTAGAGGTTATTTTCTTATTGTTCTTGCATCTAGGATCCAGGTCTGGCATTGGTAGCACAACGTTGGGATGAAGACTCGAACTGTATGAATTAGTGATCTTCCTTTGTTGTTACATGTTCTCTTACTGTAGTACTTAAATTATAAGTAAACTTTACTAAATATATTTTAAAAAACAATTATTAATTAAATAAAGTAAAAAAAAATGAAGAAGACAAAAACATGATTGTATCACATTTTAGGGTGTGTATGCCAGGGGAGGGGGTGGGGGACAGGTTTATGGCATGTGGCAGCATTAACAATGCAGTCGCCACGAGATGATCGGATCAGAGTTTTTATTTCAGAATACTGTAAGGATTGATACGCTGGATGGAACTTTGTTTGTCATTTTTCATCGATAGATAGGTTTTTCTCAATGTTTGCATCTGCGCTCCGGGTATTTTTAGTGTAGGCTTTTGTAAAATAACTGTTTTTGGTGTAACCTTTCGTGAAATACCTGTTTTTTTGGGTGTAATCTTTTGTAAAATACCTATTTTTGGTGTAACCTTTCGTGAAATACCTGTTTTTTTGGGTGTAATCTTTTGTAAAATAACTGTTTTTGGTGTAATCTTTCGTGAAATACCTGTTTTTTTTGGTGTAATCTTTTGTAAAATACCTCTTTTTGGTGTAACCTTTCGTGAAATACCTGTTTTTTTGGGTGTAATCTTTTGTAAAATACCTGTTTTTGGTGTAACCTTTCGTGAAATACCTGTTTTTTGTGTGTAATCTTTTGTAAAATACCTGTTTTTGGGTAGCTTTTTTTGGTAAATACCTGCTTTTATAGAAGCCTTATGTAAAAATAACCCTGCCAAGAATATATAGAACAACAACAACTTAAATGGTTTGGCCACCTGGTCAGAATGAATCCTTATCAATCACCATCAAGGGCGTTCTTCTCGAGGATGCATGGAAAAAGACCAAGAGGAAGACCCAGAAGAAGATGGATAGATGCAGTGACAGAGACATGTAACAACAAAGGAAAATCACTAATTCAGACAATGCAAGCAGCTCAAGAACGACAAATGATATATCCCACGACACCTTTTAGGTATCAGTGAAAAGAGAAAAGAAGTAGAAGATGAAAAAATAGTTGTTTTTGGTGCATTCTTTTGTCAAAATAACTGTTGTTGATGTAACCTTTCGTAAAATAAAAGTTTTTTAGTCTAACTGTTTATAAAATGATTGTTATCGATGTAATCTTGTGCAAAATAAAACTGCTGTTTATGTAGTTCTTTGTAAAGTAATTGTTTCTCTTTTCAATTCTGATTGAAACGTAGAATTAGACTTAGAGTGAGATTTAGACTGAGACTTAGATTTAGACTGAGACTTAGACTGAGATTTAGACTGTGACTTAGATTTAGACTGAGACTTAGACTGAGATTTAGATTTAGACTGAGATTTAGACTGAGAATTAGAGTGATATTTAGACTTAGACTGAGACTTAGATTTAGACTGAGACTTAGACAGATTTAGACTGAAACTGAGACTTAGAATGAGATTTAGACTGAGATTTGGAATGAGATTTAGACTTGGGAGCCGCGATAGCTCAGTGGTAAGTGAACTGGGCTACAAAGGACAAGAGGTAGGGTTCGATCCCAACCAACGGCTTCCGATTCACCCAGCCTTTAATGGATACCGGATTTTTTTTCTGGGAAAGTAAAGCGGCACGGGCGTAACTCCGACCACACTACCTAAAAAAATCATGTGCCAAAGGTCTGTAAAATATATGGTCACTAACACCATATTCCCTATACGCCACTTGGCGTGACGGGGGTACTTTACTTTTTTTTTTTTTTTTATTTAGACCTAGAATTTGACTGAGATTCAGACTTGGACTGAGATTTAGAATTAGATTTCGACTTTAGAACGTAATGGTATCACTGCAAACCTGTCATTCCCACTTTAATTGTGAAATGTTGTGAGGTACTTTTGCTGTAGAACAATATCTGCGTAAACGTCTCTTGTTACTCTGCATTGTTAAGATTTCTTTACCTTTGAAGTATGGGTATAGTTGATGAAAGGGAGTTAACACGATGAAATACGAACTGTCCGCGCTGTTAAAATCCCAGACAATGTGTAGTTAAAAGATCCATGTAAGAATGTATATCTAAGGTACGAGCAGGCACTTGGTTTTTGATTATGTCCCTTGTGTATTTAATTCTTGTTCATTTACGTTTTGTTTTGTGATTTCTATTAAAGTCATGTTTCTTCCATGTTTATCCTGCATTAATATGTTTACTTACATAACGTGTACGATGTATATGAAAGCACATTCTGTAATCTATCTCTATTTATCTATTGTCCTTTCGAGCCGAAGACGGCACATAGGGCAGAACCACAAACTCAAAAACAGAAACCTTGCGTGCCAAAATGTCACATATTGCAGAGATCACTGCTTCCAAAATATATGGCTCTGTTTCCATAACAATACTTTTTACAATGACAGCTTGTCAAGCCATCGATCAATCTCCTTAGTCGTCTCTTACGACATGCTTGGAAGCTTCCAAACATTCTGTAATGCAGGACATTTTCTCCATTAAAAAAAAAAATTTGTAGCTGGAATATTTGAATTGGGTGTGTACACTTTAGTGTACTAGCTTTTGATCGTGCGGTCAATTTGGTGGATAGGCGGCAGGAACCATTGAGGCTTAGTCTCAAAAGTGTTCCTTGTTGCAGTTTCCTCATATTCCAAGTCTGGCTTACTGCTGGAACTACTGAGTTTAGTGCTCTGTGCACATCGTGAGATGTGTTTTGCATCCGGATGTTGTTTCGATATTCCAATTGCTTACGATGAATGATGATATTGCATATATTGATTGATATATATGCATGATGATGGACAGTTCAGTTGCGTAATTTGTTATGCCGTTTGTCTTATGGCTTTTGGCGTGTGCTGTAGATGCTATGATGGGGACTGCAGCTGCCTTTCATTGTTTGGATCCTTCAATGGGGTGAAATGTTAATTCGTATCACTGCCACGGGGGTTAAGCAATTATGGATTTGAATTCATTTGCAGTATTATCGGGGTTTTCAACATCATCATCATGTACCATATCGATTGGCGTAGGCGATCATGTCCCTCCACAATCTTCTATCCACAGTGCATCGTATCAGTTCTGTCGTTGACTGCTTTCCATGCCATGACACCAAGCTATCCAGTATTGTCTCTCTTTGTCGTCCGCGATCTCTCTTTCCTTTTATTTTGCCAGTTGTAACCAAATATTCCAACTTTCCTCTTCTCATGATGTGCCCGAAAAATGTTGATTGCCAACCACCAATCGTCAACATACAGTAGCCATTACCACATATATGTGCATAAGTACTGTGCATGTTTACTTGTATATGTTAGTTTGTATGTGTGAAGGTCAGTTTGTATATGTGTGTATGTTAGATTGTATATGTGTGTATATAAGATTGTATATGTGTGTATGTTAGATTGTATATGTGTGTATGTTAGATTGTATATGTGTGTATATTAGATTGTATATGTGTGTATATTAGATTGTATATGTGTGTATATTAGATTGTATATGTGTGTATGTTAGACTGTATATGTGTGCATGTTAGATCATATATGTGTGTATATTAGATTGTATATGTGTGTATGTTAGATTGCATATGTGTGTATGTTAGATCGTATATGTGTGAATATTAGATTGTATATGTGTATATATTAGATGGTATATGTGTGTATATTAGATTGCATTTTAGATTGTATATGTGTGTATATTAGACTGTATATGTGTGTATATTTGATTGTATATGTGTTTATATTAGATTGTATATGTATGTATATTAGAATGTATATGTGTGTATATTAGATTGTATATGTGTGTATATTAGATTGTATATGTGTATATATTAGATGGTATATGTATGTATATTAGATTGTATATGTGTGTATAATTAGATTGTATATGTGTGTATATTAGATTGTATATGTGTGTATATTAGATTGTATATGTGTGTATGTTAGACTGTATATGTGTGCATGTTAGATCATATATGTGTGTATATTAGATTGTATATGTGTGTATGTTAGATTGTATATGTGTGTATGTTAGATCGTATATGTGTGTATATTAGATTGTATATGTGTATATATTAGATGGTATATGTGTGTATATTAGATTGCATATTAGATTGTATATGTGTGTATATTAGACTGTATATGTGTGTACGTTAGATTGTATATGTGTGTATATAAGATTGTATATGTGTGTATGTTAGATTGTATATGTGTGTATGTTAGATTGTATATGTGTGTATATTAGATTGTATATGTGTGTATATTAGATTGTATATGTGTGTATATTAGATTGTATATGTGTGTATGTTAGACTGTATATGTGTGCATGTTAGATCATATATGTGTGTATATTAGATTGTATATGTGTGTATGTTAGATTGTATATGTGTGTATGTTAGATCGTATATGTGTGAATATTTGATTGTATATGTGTATATTAGATGTATATGTATGTATATTAGATGTATATGTGTGTATATTAGATATATGTGTGTATATTAGATTGCATTTTAGATTGTATATGTGTGTATATTAGACTGTATATGTGTGTATATTTGATTGTATATGTGTTTATATTAGATTGTATATGTATGTATATTAGATTGTATATGTGTGTATATTAGATTGTATATGTGTGTATATTAGATTGTATATGTGTATATATTAGATGGTATATGTATGTATATTAGATTGTATATGTGTGTATATTAGATTGTATATGTGTGTATGTTAGATCGTATATGTGTGTTTATTAGATTGTATATGTGTGTATATTAGATTGTATATGTGTGTATATTAGATTGTATATGTGTGTATGTTAGACTGTATATGTGTGCATGTTAGATCGTATATTTGTGTATGTTAGATTGTAAATGTATGTATGTTAGCTTGTCTATGTTAGATCGTATATGTGTGTATGTTAGATTGTATATGTTTGTATGTTAGCTTGTATATGTTAGATCGTATATGTGTGTATGTTAGATTGTAAATGTTTGCATGTTAACTTGTGTATATTAGATCGTATATGTGTGTATGTTAGATTGTAAATGTTTGCATGTTAGCTTGTGTATATTAGATCGTATATGTGTGTATGTTAGATTGTAAATGTATGCGTGTTAGCTTGTGTATGTTAAATTGTATATATGTTTGCTAGCTTGTGTATACGTGAACGTTATATTGTATATATGTGTGCTAGCTTGTGTATGCGTGAACGTTATATTGTATATATGTGTAATACAAATACTCAATGGTATAACGCAGCTAAACTAATAGAGAGTAGACAAACTGCGACGTTTCGGCAAAGGCCTTCAATAGGTATGAAACACAGATTATTCTAAATTAAACAAAGGCATCCAAACACGAAGCAAAACACAGTAAGATTGATCTGAAAAATGGAGTAAAGAAACGGTGGTCAGGATTTACGTATGTGTATGTTAGATTGTGTATGTGTACGTTAGCTTCTTTATGTGTATATGTTTGATGAAGGGCTGGGTAGTCTAGAGTCTGGAAGCAGAGCCGGCTCAAGATACCGGTAACTCGGGCGGTTGCCCGGGTCGCCATGTGCCTAGGGGCGCCAACGCCACATCAAGGATATTAAAAAAACCGACACATCGGCTCGGGCGCGGTACGGTTGCATGTTTTAAAGTAATATGACGATTTCGTATTTCTGTTAACCAATACTTGTATTCGATACATAGATTATTTCGGGCACGTATTTAGAAGAAACGCCCACAGAATAACTAAGCAGCTCTCAAATGGGAAACATCTAGTCAGAGGAAAAGAGAACGACCTCGAGAAACTCTGGAAAGAACTCTAACAAAAGAAGCAAGATTGGCAGGTATATACTCTACACTCGAGCAGCTCGTCAGGTTAGAGATAACTGGCGAGTGACTCAATGAGTCATATGTGCCATCTGACGACACTAGAAGGATTGCGAGTAAAGAATTGTTCTTTTTCCTCTTTCCTTCCTCATTTGCCATTTTATTTTAAATACGAATTTGTTGTATAACTACACTCGTTCCCGTGTGTTACCGAGCCTCATTATGGGGGAAGTAAAGAATAGTGATACTGTGACCTTCCAGGCATGTCGTAAGAGGTGACTAAAGAGGTTGATCGATGGCTTGACAAGCTGTCATTGTAAAAAGTATTGTTATGGAAACATAGCCATAGATTTTAGAAGCAGTGATCTCTGCAATATGTGCCATTTTGGCGCGCAAGGTTTCTGTTTTTGAGATTGTGGTTCTGCCCTATGTGCCGTCTTCGGCTCGAAAGGAGATAGATAGATAGATAGATAGATAGATAGATAGATAGATAGATAGATAGATATAGATAGATAGATAGATAGATAGTTAGATAGATAGATATATAGATAGATAGATAGATAGATAGATAGATAGATAGATAGATAGATAGATAGATAGATAGATAGATAGATAGATAGATAGATAGATAGATAGATAGATAGATAGATAGATAGATAGATAGATAGATAGATAGATAGATAGATAGATAGATAGATAGATAGATAGATAGATAGATAGATAGATAGATAGATAGATAGATAGATAGATAGATAGATAGATAGATAGATAGATAGATAGATAGATAGATAGATAGATAGATAGATAGATAGATAGATAGATAGATAGATAGATAGATAGATAGATAGATAGATAGATAGATAGATAGATAGATAGATAGATAGATAGATAGATAGATAGATAGATAGATAGATAGATAGATAGATAGATAGATAGATAGATAGATAGATAGATAGATAGATAGATAGATAGATAGATAGATAGATAGATAGATAGATAGATAAATAGATAAATAGATAGAGATAGATAGATAGATAGATAGATAGATAGATAGATAGATAGATAGATAGATAGATAGATAGATAGATAGATAGATAGATACTTAAAAAGGGCGCCAAAATTCACCTCACCCGGGGCGCCAGCAACCATAGAGCCATGGAGGTATGGCGTCAACAATTGGACAGGAAAGACTCAGGTTCAAAGCCCATTAATTCTCAACGTTACCCTTACCTTATCTCCTGGGTAGCCTCCCCTTATCTCCTGGGTACCCTCCCCTTATCTCCTGGGTAGCCTCCCCTTATCTCCTGGGTAGCCTCCCCTTATCTCCTGGGTAGCCTCCCCTTATCTCCTGGGTAGTCTCCCCTTATCTCCTGGGTAGTGAGTTCCAATATGTAGCCCTGTCGGGTAGCGCCAATAAACAGGAGGTCCCGTGTGCACTCGCGCACGTTAAAGAACTCTTGGCAGTTAAAAATGAAAAGATTAGGCCATAACCATGGCCGCTGCCCGGGTAAAATTGTGGGCAAAAACCTACGCACACAGTCGATCCCAGGACCTGGTAGGTGAGTACGTGCCTGTCGGCTTGGATCCTTGGAATTTCTCGAGATTCTGAAGCAGGTATAGTATGTCAGATGTGCGGTGATGACGTTCATAACACATATATATAAAACGTCTTTTGATGTTTATTAACGATTTCTGGTTTTATTTAGAACGTCGTCTGACGTTTTATAAACGACTTCTGCCTTT
>JAVIAB010000001.1:15017543-15050043 GCA_032433765.1 Megaustenia siamemsis
CTTCATCATCATCACCAAGCCACACAAATTGACACATCATCATCATATGCCACCCTCAACACCATCATCATCCCTTCATGTCCTAGCATCATCATCAACACCATCATCATCCCTTCATGTCCTATCATCATCATGTGCCACCCTCAACAGCATCAGCAAACCTTCCTATCATCATGTGCCACCCTCAACACCATCATCATGTGCCACCCTCAACACCAATCACCCCTTCCTATCATCATCATGTGCCACCCTCAACACCATCAGCAAACCTTCCTATCATCATCATGTGCCACCCTCAACACCCTCATCATCCCCTTCATGTCCTATCATCAAGCCACACAAAGTATCAACCACCGAAAATCTCTCTCTCTCTCTCTCTCTCTCTCTCTCTCCCTCTCTCTCTCTCACACACATTCATGGTAAAGCAAAACAAAATTCGTTCTATATTTCTCACAGCTTTATTATTATTAATACAACAAATATACGACACATATTTGAAAATATATTACTGTCCGGTTGTTGATAATTTTAAGCGTCGGGGTTTCCTCCCTTCGGTTTTGGTGGTACTGTTTGTTAAATGTCTATCAAACACGGGTGCTTTTTTCTCTCTCAAACGGCGAAGTCTGTTAGAATCTGCCTTGTCTTGGACACCTCGAGCACCGAGTCCAACTCGGCGTAGACGATAACTTGTAGGGGAGTAGTTGTGGGAGCGGCAAACTTGAGTTCTATCGACAAGGGTCCGCTTGTGGCTAGCTCAAAATGGGAGCCGTCCAGTAGGCTGGACGAGAGGTCAAAACCAAATAGACAGTATCCGTCCTTGAATTCTCTATAATCAACGTTATTCCCAGCGTCTTTACCAATCAGACCCATGGCCAGATTTGTGCCAAAGAAAGCTCTCGCGTATTGATTTCGTTCAAAGTCCATAGTTAGAGGCTTTCCCGAGATACATTTCCCGTCGACCGTCAGGTTCATATAAATCAGACCAAAGTGTTGAAAATTGAACGGGTTAGCTGTGTAAACACCATTAAAAGCACTGGCCGTAATCAGACCTATCACTATACGGGTCGGTGTTTGAGACAAAAATAAATTGTCTTGACTGTGGGAGAACATCCCGCTAGCGATGGAAAATGTCTTGATGGTAACCCTCTTGATCGGGTACCGCGCATTCCCGCTTAAGAGAGCCTTTTCGTGGGCCAGAGAAATCGCGGGGTTTAGCTTAGCTTTCCTGACTACGAGCGCGGCGTAGGTGATAACACTCTTATAACCCACAGAGCTATCGTGAGCGGCGAGGCTGAACACATCCTTCGAGGGCGTGAGTTTTATCTTTACATCGACTCTGTTTAACATGTAACGACCCTGCACAAAGACATCAGAGTGCAAACGACCCATCATTTCAACCTCTTTACTACCCGAAGTCAAATCGCGCCGTGTTTTAAAACCCTCATTTTCTTTCAAATCGTCATGGTGGCCAGCTGTGTCTTTGTAGAACAGACCGGCCGTCAAGTATCCGTTTTCGCATCCTCCCCGTAGTTTAGCGTAGCCTCAAACACCGCTCTAAAAGGATAGGTATTCTCCGACGGTGTAACCAACGTGTCGTTTAGCGATACGTCGACTTGTGAAAATAGACTGTGAAGATAATTGTTGACCGGTCCTACCTCAGCATCGACTGGTACACTATCACCATTCGGGAGGGTGATCTTGACCCGCAGATGTAAAAACGTGTTGAAAAGATCTAGATACTCCTCGCTGTTTCCAGAAATGAAAAACTCTATTGGTGCGCTATGCGACAAAGCTGCGATCGGACGAAATTCAATAGTAGGCTGTTGTGTCTTCTAACATGGCTCAAAAATCGCATTTGTCTTGTTTGAATTGTGTTTAGTAGTTTTCTTTTCATTTTTATTTGTTTTAAGACATCATCGTTTGTTTTCTTTTCCTTCCATCCAATTTTACCTATTCTTCTATATATCCACATTTCAAAGGCTTCAATTCTCTGTTCTGTTTTCTTGTCTAATGTCCATGTTTCTGCACCATATAGGAATATTGAGAAGATGTAACATTTTGCTATTCTTTGTTTTAGCCCTGGTGTTATTTGTTTTGATGTTAGTATGTTCTTCATGACATTAAAATTACTTTTTGCCATTCCTATTCTTATGTTTATTTCAGTTGTACATTTTCCATCACTGGTTATAGTATGTCCAAGGTAGTTGTAGTTCTGAACTGTCTCCAGGTCTATTCCTTCTATTTTGATATCCACTTGTGGGTTATGAGTATTTCCTTTGTTTATGATAATAGTTTTAGTCTTTTTGATATTAACATCTAGTCCATATTTTTTGCTTGTCATGTTTATTTCATTAAGTAATTAATTACTTAATGTTGATGTATAGATTTTTAATAAGGTTGGTTAGATGTTTGTTTACTCCATATGTTGTTAGTATCTCCCTCATCTATTTACTCTGTTGAAAGCTTTTTCCTGATCAATGAAAGCTATGTACACATTTTGATTGTGTTCTGTTGTCTTTTCTGCAAGCTGATTTAGGGTGAATAGAGCGTCAGTGCAACCTCTGCTTTTTCGGAACCCCATTTGAGAATCTCTTAGCTGTAGTTCTATTATTGGTCTCTGCCTTTTTTTCTCATAATTCTGTCTTATAACTTTCCTACAAGGCTGAGACGCGATATACCTTGTATACTTTATAGTTATGGTCCATTTTTCTGTAATTACTTTGAGCATAAAACGTTTATCCATTACCGACCTGCTGAATCTGTTGTAAATTAAGGGCTTAATAGTAGTCGTAAAAGTAGTCGTAATAGCAGTTGTAATAGAGTCGTGTCGCGTGACATAAATAATCAACAATTCTCCTGATTTGTGAATGTTCATCTTGTTTGTTAAAACTGCTGTCTGCTCTTCTGTTTGTTTCCATACGCCAGCTTTAGAGCTCTAAAGTCCCGAGGGACTGAATTTTGCGTGAATGTCACTTTCTCCTATATCTCACTCACCGAACAGGCAGGTATTCTCGACTTCAGAGGCACTTTCATTTCTTAGAGGCGAAGGCGCGCCTCACAGCACCAGAGCTGGAAGTTGTCACCAACCTAGAGCTGATGGCTTGCGCCAGGATCGGTGAACCATAACCATCCAGACCCTGCTCCACCTCTCCGTGGTGCCTCTAGTAACAGATTAACCTATCTAGTCTGGCCAAGCGAGTAGGGATCGAAGAGGGAAGACAACCCGGTACTCAAAATGTTATGCTGAAGTCGGATGTGTTGGGCCGAAAGACGCAAATGTAACAGTTATACTGTAAACCACAAAACAACGCAGACACGCCTACTTAACGTTCTTTTAAGGGCGGATGATGAAGAGGTACACTCCTTTAGTCATCGGGCGAACGCAATCAAGCAAGCATTACTATTTTCGCCTTGAGTCAATTTTTTCCAATTAATATGTCCGGACACCACGGCTAATATCTGGTCTACTCTTCTCGATTCCTAATTGTCAAGGGTTCTTTAACGTGCGCAATATGCACACGGGACCTCCTGTTTTCAGTCGAGAGAGATAGACATCTTATCCCACTGCACAGAGACCAGGGTTTGGTATAAAGTCCCGGAAAAAAAGAGGATTCGATATATAATTTTTTGGGGCGGGGTGAAAAATGTCTACCGAATTTTGTGGTAATTAAGCCCAGGACATGATGGACTGGGTGGTTTGGAGGTAAAACGTTGGCCTTTGGGCAGGAACATCCTGAGTTCGATTCACACAACAGGTATGGTGAATTTTTCAAAAACAAACCCGTGGTTTCTTCCTGACTTTACCCAACTCCAGTCTCTGGGTAGTGAGATCTGATGTCTAGTCCTCTCTGGGTAGTAAGATCTGATGTCTAGTCCTCTCTGGGCAGTGAGATCTGATGTCTAGTCCTCTCTGGGTAGTGAGATCTGATGTCTAGTCCTCTATGGGTAGTGAGATCTGATGTCTAGTCCTATCTGGCTAGTCCTCTCTGGGTAGTAAGATCTGATGTCTAGTCCTCTATGGGTAGTGAGATCTGGTGTCTCGTCCTCTATGGGTAGTGAGATCTGATGTTTCGCCCTCTATGGGTAGTGACATCCAATGTCGAGTCCTCTCTGGGTAGTGAGATCTGATGTCTAGTCTCTACGGGTAGTGAAATCTGATGTCTAGTCCTCTCTGGGTAGTGAGAGCTGATATCCAGTACTCTATGGGTAGTAAGATCTGTTGTATAGTCCTCTCTGGGTAGTGAGATATGATGTCTAGTTCTCTATGGATAGTGAGAACTGATGTCTGCTTCTCTCTGGGTAGTGAGATCTGGTGTCTAGTCCTCTATGGGTAGTGAGATCTGATGTCTAATTCTCTATGGGTAGTGAGATCTGTTGTCTAGTCCTCTATGGATAGTGAGAACTGATGTCTGCTTCTCTCTGGGTAGTGAGATCTGGTGTCTAGTCCTCTATGGGTAGTGAGATCTGATGTCTAATTCTCTATGGGTAGTGAGATCTGTTGTCAAGTCCTCTCTGGGTTGTGAGAACTGATGTCTAGTTCTCTCTGGGTAGTGAGATCTGATGTCTAATCCTCTATGTGTAGTGAAATCTGATGCATAGCCCTCTCTGGATAATGAGATCCGATGTCTAGCCCTCTCGGAAAATGGTGAAAAACAGGAGGTGCCGTGTGCAGTCGCGCACGTTAAAGAACCATTAACAGGTTTAAAGCCGAAAAGAACCGGCCAAATTATCCGCTATCGGGGAAAAAAAAACTGTTAAGAATCTACCAATCTATATCGAAAATGGATGTTTCTGGTCGAAAGGCTCAGATATCTTGGCTATGCCGTAAACTAGCGACACTACGCATCTACGTCAACTTAACGGGTGAATGCTACTATGTCAACTTAACGAGTGAATGCTACTATGTCAACTTAACGGGTGAATGCTGCTATGTCAACTTAACGGGTGAATGCTACTACGTCAACTTAACGGGTGAACGCTACTACGTCAACTTAACGGGTGAATGCTACTACGTCAACTTAACGGGTGAATGCTACTACGTCAACTTAACGAGTGAATGCTACTACGTCAACTTAACGAGTGAATGCTACTACGTCAACTTAACGAGTGAATGCTACTACTTCAACTTAACGAGTGAATGCTACTACGTCAACTTAACGAGTGAATGCTACTACGTCAACTTAACGAGTGAATGCTACTACGTCAACTTAACGAGTGAATGCTACTACGTCAACTTAACGGGTGAATGCTACTATGTCAACTTAACGAGTGAATGCTACTACGTCAACTTAACGGGTGAATGCTACTATGTCAACTTAACGGGTGAATGCTACTATGTCAACTTAACGGGTGAATGCTACTACGTCAACTTAACGGGTGAATGCTACTATGTCAACTTAACGAGTGAATGCTACTACGTCAACTTAACGGGTGAATGCTACTATGTCAACTTAACGGGTGAATGCTACTATGTCAACTTAACGGGTGAATGCTACTATGTCAACTTAACGGGTGAATGCTACTATGTCAACTTAACGGGTGAATGCTACTATGTCAACTTAACGGGTGAATGCTACTATGTCAACTTAACGGGTGAATGCAACTATGTCAACATAACGAGTGAATGCTACTATGTCAACTTAACGGGTGAATGCTACTATGTCAACTTAACGAGTGAATGCTACTACGTCAACTTAACGAGTGAATGCTACTATGTCAACTTAACGAGTGAATGCTACTACGTCAACTTAACGAGTGAATGCTACTATGTCAACTTAACGAGTGAATGCTACTACGTCAACTTAACGAGTGAATGCTACTATGTCAACTTAACGAGTGAATGCTACTATGTCAACTTAACGAGTGAATGCTACTATGTCAACTTAACGAGTGAATGCTACTACGTCAACTTAACGGGTGAATGCTACTATGTCAACTTAACGGGTGAATGCTACTACGTCAACTTAACGGGTGAACGCTACTACGTCAACTTAACGGGTGAATGCTACTACGTCAACTTAACGGGTGAATGCTACTACGTCAACTTAACGAGTGAATGCTACTACGTCAACTTAACGAGTGAATGCTACTACGTCAACTTAACGAGTGAATGCTACTACGTCAACTTAACGAGTGAATGCTACTACGTCAACTTAACGAGTGAATGCTACTACGTCAACTTAACGAGTGAATGCTACTACGTCAACTTAACGAGTGAATGCTACTACGTCAACTTAACGAGTGAATGCTACTACGTCAACTTAACGGGTGAATGCTACTATGTCAACTTAACGAGTGAATGCTACTACGTCAACTTAACGGGTGAATGCTACTATGTCAACTTAACGGGTGAATGCTACTATGTCAACTTAACGGGTGAATGCTACTACGTCAACTTAACGGGTGAATGCTACTACGTCAACTTAACGAGTGAATGCTACTACGTCAACTTAACGGGTGAATGCTACTATGTCAACTTAACGGGTGAATGCTACTATGTCAACTTAACGGGTGAATGCTACTATGTCAACTTAACGGGTGAATGCTACTATGTCAACTTAACGGGTGAATGCTACTACGTCAACTTAACGAGTGAATGCTACTATGTCAACTTAACGAGTGAATGCTACTATGTCAACTTAACGAGTGAATGCTACTATGTCAACTTAACGAGTGAATGCTACTATGTCAACTTAACGAGTGAATGCTACTATGTCAACTTAACGAGTGAATGCTACTATGTCAACTTAACGAGTGAATGCTACTACGTCAACTTAACGAGTGAATGCTACTACGTCAACTTAACGAGTGAATGCTACTATGTCAACTTAACGAGTGAATGCTACTACGTCAACTTAACGAGTGAATGCTACTACGTCAACTTAACGATTGAATGCTACTACGTCAACTTAACGGGTGAATGCTACTATGTCAACTTAACGAGTGAATGCTACTATGTCAACTTAACGGGTGAATGCTACTATGTCAACTTAACGGGTGAATGCTACTATGTCAACTTAACGAGTGAATGCTACTATGTCAACTTAACGAGTGAATGCTACTATGTCAACTTAACGGGTGAATGCTACTATGTCAACTTAACGGGTGAATGCTACTATGTCAACTTAACGGGTGAATGCTACTATGTCAACTTAACGGGTGAATGCTACTATGTCAACTTAACGGGTGAATGCTACTATGTCAACTTAACGAGTGAATGCTACTATGTCCTCTTAACGAGTGAATGCTACTATGTCAACTTAACGAGTGAATGCTACTACGTCAACTTAACGAGTGAATGCTACTATGTCAACTTAACGAGTGAATGCTACTACGTCAACTTAACGAGTGAATGCTACTATGTCAACTTAACGAGTGAATGCTACTATGTCAACTTAACGAGTGAATGCTACTACGTCAACTTAACGAGTGAATGCTACTATGTCAACTTAACGAGTGAATGCAACTATGTCAACTTAACGAGTGAATGCTACTACGTCAACTTAACGAGTGAATGCTACTATGTCAACTTAACGAGTGAATGCTACTACGTCAACTTAACGAGTGAATGCTACTACGTCAACTTAACGAGTGAATGCTACTACGTCAACTTAACGAGTGAATGCTACTACGTCAACTTAACGAGTGAATGCTACTATGTCAACTTAACGAGTGAATGCTACTACGTCAACTTAACGAGTGAATGCTACTATGTCAACTTAACGAGTGAATGCTACTATGTCAACTTAACGAGTGAATGCTACTACGTCAACTTAACGAGTGAATGCTACTACGTCAACTTAACGAGTGAATGCTACTACGTCAACTTAACGAGTGAATGCTACTACGTCAACTTAACGAGTGAATGCTACTACGTCAACTTAACGAGTGAATGCTACTATGTCAACTTAACGGGTGAATGCTACTATGTCAACTTAACGAGTGAATGCTACTACGTCAACTTAACGAGTGAATGCTACTACGTCAACTTAACGAGTGAATGCTACTACGTCAACTTAACGAGTGAATGCTACTACGTCAACTTAACGAGTGAATGCTACTACGTCAACTTAACGAGTGAATGCTACTATGTCAACTTAACGAGTGAATGCTACTACGTCAACTTAACGAGTGAATGCTACTACGTCAACTTAACGAGTGAATGCTACTATGTCAACTTAACGAGTGAATGCTACTATGTCAACTTAACGGGTGAATGCTACTACGTCAACTTAACGGGTGAATGCTACTACGTCAACTTAACGGGTGAATGCTACTACGTCAACTTAACGGGTGAATGCTACTACGTCAACTTAACGAGTGAATGCTACTATGTCAACTTAACGGGTGAATGCTACTACGTCAACTTAACGAGTGAATGCTACTATGTCAACTTAACGAGTGAATGCTACTACGTCAACTTAACGAGTGAATGCTACTATGTCAACTTAACGGGTGAATGCTACTACGTCAACTTAACGAGTGAATGCTACTATGTCAACTTAACGGGTGAATGCTACTACGTCAACTTAACGAGTGAATGCTACTATGTCAACTTAACGAGTGAATGCTACTACGTCAACTTAACGAGTGAATGCTACTACGTCAACTTAACGAGTGAATGCTACTACGTCAACTTAACGAGTGAATGCTACTACGTCAACTTAACGAGTGAATGCTACTATGTCAACTTAACGAGTGAATGCTACTACGTCAACTTAACGAGTGAATGCTACTATGTCAACTTAACGGGTGAATGCTACTACGTCAACTTAACGAGTGAATGCTACTACGTCAACTTAACGAGTGAATGCTACTATGTCAACTTAACGGGTGAATGCTACTACGTCAACTTAACGAGTGAATGCTACTATGTCAACTTAACGAGTGAATGCTACTATGTCAACTTAACGAGTGAATGCTACTATGTCAACTTAACGAGTGAATGCTACTACGTCAATTTAACGAGTGAATGCTACTATGTCAACTTAACGAGTGAATGCTACTACGTCAACTTAACGAGTGAATGCTACTATGTCAACTTAACGAGTGAATGCTACTATGTCAACTTAACGAGTGAATGCTACTATGTCAACTTAACGAGTGAATGCTACTACGTCAACTTAACGAGTGAATGCTACTATGTCAACTTAACGAGTGAATGCTACTATGTCAACTTAACGAGTGAATGCTACTACGTCAACTTAACGAGTGAATGCTACTACGTCAACTTAACGGGTGAATGCTACTATGTCAACTTAACGGGTGAATGCTACTACGTCAACTTAACGAGTGAATGCTACTACGTCAACTTAACGAGTGAATGCTACTACGTCAACTTAACGAGTGAATGCTACTACGTCAACTTAACGAGTGAATGCTACTACGTCAACTTAACGGGTGAATGCTACTACGTCAACTTAACGAGTGAATGCTACTACGTCAACTTAACGGGTGAATGCTACTACGTCAACTTAACGGGTGAATGCTACTACGTCAACTTAACGAGTGAATGCTACTATGTCAACTTAACGAGTGAATGCTACTATGTCAACTTAACGGGTGAATGCTACTACGTCAACTTAACGAGTGAATGCTACTACGTCAACTTAACGGGTGAATGCTACTACGTCAACTTAACGAGTGAATGCTACTATGTCAACTTAACGAGTGAATGCTACTATGTCAACTTAACGGGTGAATGCTACTACGTCAACTTAACGAGTGAATGCTACTATGTCAACTTAACGGGTGAATGCTACTACGTCAACTTAACGAGTGAATGCTACTATGTCAACTTAACGAGTGAATGCTACTAAGAAGAACCCGAGACCTTCTTGTCCTAAGGCTGACGTCTTACCTCAGACCACCAGGTCCCGTCTCCACTTCTGTAGCACATCGAGTTACTTATTGAACATCTACTACCTGAAGTTAAAAAGTCTTCCAGGTATTTCAATACACTGACCTGCTCTAATATGTTCTGCGTACTTTAACCGTATTCGTACAATTATTACTGAGGTGTAAAAAAAAACCCCGCATATAAACGTAAGGAAGGTACCGGGAAAGCACCGATAGAAACTCAGTGTAAGCTTGTAATGCCAAGCATGAGAAACAAATATATCACACAAAAGAGCGGCTGATACCACAGCGACCGGTGTGTAAAGACTCCGATGACCTGTTACTGATAACATGGGTTATCACAAAGTTGGAGGATTACTCGAGCGCACACTAACAGCAAAATGCACGGACACCGAATATGTTTTTAAGTTTAAGGTAATGAGATGCATTTAAACAGTTGTTTGAGAAGCTATAGGTTCAACTGTACGGCTGTGTTATCAATGAACAACTGCACCAATCCCAGTCTATGACTGATAATGAGATTTACCGATCATCTTTGAGACTGTGTAAAAACGTTAACATGATCAGGTACCATACCTGCTCGCGTAGTGATCATGTCTCTCCACAACTTTCAATCTCGACAGTTATTTATCATTTCTGTTGTTGACCTTCTGCTAAGCCATTATCTTAAGCTGTCTGCTATCTTTTCTCTTTGCTTCCTTCTATCTCATCTTCCCTCAATTTTCCAAGTTACAATATATTCCACCTTCTCATAAAATATGACAAAATGATGATTGCTCCTTCCTAATATTGGAAAACAGCTCTCTTTTTGCTTTGGCCGCTTTCAGAACATTTTCATTACTCTTCTTAGCTGTCCATGGTATTTTCAACATTCTTCTGTAAAACTACATTTGTACAGCCTCCAGTGATTTTCTTGTCTGTTGTCCTATTGTCCTTGATTCACATCCATATGTTAAGACTGTCTCTACGTACATCTAAGAACACCTTTTCTTGTTTCTATTGTCAAAAATTAACTTAAAATTAAATTAAAAAGGTATAATACAACGAATAAGGGTAGAAAGTTTTTCAATGTAGGTTTTCTTAAAGAACAAGGGATTAAAGATAAATTCGCAGTCACAATATCAAACAAATACCAAGTCCTCCAACAACTAGAAAATACAATAAATATAGAAGATCATTGGAAACAGGTAAAAAATATATGGAAAGAGACATGCGAAGAAACACTGGGGAAAAGAGAACGCCAGAATAAGGCATGGATGACAGCAGAGACCCTGGATAAAATTAAAGAAAGAAAGAACAAGAAAGCAGACATAAATAAAAGCAAAACAAGAAGTAATAAAGCCAAGACACAGGAAGCTTACACAGAGGTGAACAAAGAAGTGAGAAGATGCATTAAAAGGGATAAGAGGAAATATATAGATGAACTAGCTAAAGAGGCAGAAGAAGCAGCAAATAAAGGGAATATGAAAGAACTGTACAACAGCACAAAGAAATTAGGTGGAAAATACAGACAGATCAACGCCTTTATCAAAGACAAGAAAGGAAATCTGCTTAGTAATATAAGGGAACAAATGGAGAGATGGAAAGAACACTTTGAAGAACTTTTGAACAGACCCGGCTCAAATAATCCTCCAGATATACTACCAGCAGAAGAAGAGTTACACGTTAACTGCGGAAAACCAAGCAAAGAAGAAATAATGAAAGCCATCACACTATTAAAAGATGGTAAAGCCACAGGACCAGATGAAATTCCTTCGGAAGCCATCAAAGCAGATATTAACACCTCTACCAAGATGTTACAGGATCTATTGGATAACATTTGGGAGAGGGAAGAAATACCTAAAGACTGGAGAGAAGGTTATATGATCAAACTACCAAAGAAAGGAAGTTTACAGGAGTGCACAAATTATAGGGGAATTATGCTACTATCAGTGCCAGGAAAAATATTAGGCAGAATCATTCTGGAGAGACTAAAAGAGGCTATAGAGAAACACTTGAGAGATGAACATGCAGGTTTTAGGAAGAACAGATCATGTGCTGATCAAATAACTACCCTACGTATAATAGTTGAACAAAGTTTAGAACTAAAATCCCCACTTTATATTGGATTCATAGATTACGAAAAGGCATTTGATAGTTTAGACAGAAGAATGCTTTGGAAGTTGCTGAGTCATTACGGAATCCCCATAAAGTTTATTAACCTGATAAAAACAATGTATGAAGGAACAAAATGTAGTGTGGTGCATGAAGGACAGCTTACAGAAGCATTTGAAATAAGAACAGGAGTAAGGCAAGGATGCCCCCTGTCTCCATTTCTCTTTCTACTGGCCATAGATTGGATTATGAAAATAACTCAAAACAACAGAAATGGGATCCAGTGGTCACTGACCAAACAACTTGATGATTTAGACTTTGCTGATGACATAGCTCTCCTATCACACAGCCATCAACAGATGCAGGATAAAATGAGTATATTAGATGAGAGATCACAACAGCTAGGACTAAAGATTAATAGAGATAAGACCAACATTATGAGAATTAATGCAGTTGGCAATAACCATATAAAACTAGGAGAAATACCTCTACTAGATATACAATCTTACATATATCTGGGCAGTAATATAGATAAAGAGGGAGGAACAGAAAATGATACCAAAATAAGGATACTAAAAGCAAGAGGAGCTTTCATTGCACTGGGAAACATATGGAAATCCAAAGAAATTAGGCTAAATACAAAAATAAAAATTTTCAACTCAAATGTTAAGTCGGTCCTATTATATGGCTGCGAAACATGGAGAATGACAAAATTGACAATCACGAAAGTACAGACTTTCATTAATGGATGCTTGCGCAGAATAAAGGGATGGAAATGGCAGGACAAAGTCACTAACGTGGAATTATGGAAATGTACCGGTCAAATACCAGTGGATAAAGAGATACAGCGAAGACGATGGCGGTGGATAGGACACACACTACGGAAGCCAACTGAGAGTATTACACAACAGGCCCTTTTTTGGAATCCCCAGGGGAAAAGACAAAGAGGAAGACCAAGGAATTCTTGGAGAAGACAGATAGAAGCAGAGATGAAGATGATGGGGAAGACATGGAATGATCTTAAAAGAATGGCAAAAATCAGAACGACTTGGAAAGTGTTTGTTGAAGACCTATGCTCCACCGGGAGCTAAAAGGTAAAAGAAGATTGTCAAAAATGGATTGCACGGTATCTCCCTAATTTTTTTAAAGCTGCGTTTGCCTGAACTATTACAGATGATGTTCAACACATTACACCCACATGTTCAACACATTACACCCACATGCTCAACCATGCTCAACACTGATGCAACACGATCAATACCACAAGATTCAGTCAACACTTTCCAGCTATACCTGACTTGACTTAATATGAACTGTGCAAAAACAAGACAATCAAAATACACTGTCAGTTAGACGAATTTACCATTTAGAGAAGCTTGGGTCAGAGGTCACAGTACTTTGAATGTTAAACGCGCCAATGAGTTTAAATTTGATAAGAATTAGATCCAAATTGTGTTATCTACAGCCCGCCTATATCGGCAACTAAACAAGATAGTCAGTGGCCTACTATTACTGTGTCAGTAATTGGTTATCTCAGTTATTTTGTTGTTTTGGCAATACGATTTTTAGCTTTTCAATTGCGTGTTTTTTTTCCTTTCTTTTTTATTTTTTAGACAAGGGATAGGGTGTAAGAAGCGCGGTTTGTGTGTATCGGTGTTTTCTATTGGGTTTGACAAGTCACGTGATCTGCGCGGTAGAAGCATTTTTAGCGGGCAAAAAAAAAACCAAAAAAAAGTTCCCGGATGTAGGGGTTTTGTGTTCGGTTTTTTTTTTCAGTTTTCGTTTTGTTAAGTTGACAGGTCGTCGGTCATTGCACATCGAATAGCCTCCGATACCTCCTCTCAGGGTGCAGCTATTAATGATCACAGCAGTCGCCATTCTGGGCACATGCTAGCCAAAGCACTGTTAATGATTTCATTTCCAGCGCGCGAAATTCCCATTTACCAGCTAAGACTTTGAGTAAATGGGTAGTAGATTCCCTGAATTCTTCTTCTTTTCTTTCATCTTCCTCTTTTCTTCTTTCTCTACTGCTTCCCTATCCATTTTCTTCACATCTTCCACCTGTCTTCTTCAAGTATATTTTTGTCTTCCTCTTTGTCTCTTTCTCTGGGGACTCCAAAATAGGGTCTGTTATGTAATACTCTTTGTTGGTTTCCTCATTGTGTGTCCCATCATCATCATCATCATCATCATCATCATCATCAAGTACCAAGCCTGCTGGCGTAGGTGATCATGTCTCTCCACAACTTTCGATCACGACAGTTATTTATCATTTCTGTTGTTGACCTTCTGCCAAGCCATTCTATTAAGCTGTCTGGTATCTTTTCTCTTTGCTTCCTTCTATCTCATCTTCCCTCAGTTTATGTATCCCATAGCCGTGCAATTATCTCTGTTGTATCGCTTTGTCCACTGGTATCTGACTAGATAACACGTTTTGTAGTCGCGGACCACTATTAAACACGTTTTGTTGTCGCGGACCCCTATTAAACACGTTTTGTTGTCGCGGACCCCTATTAAACACGTTTTGTAGTCGCACACCCCTATTAAACACGTTTTGTAGTTGCGTACCCTCTCTTAACCCCCTTTATGTAGTCGCATACCGCTATTAAACACGTTTTGTAGTCGCACACCCCCATTAAACACGTTTTGTAGTCGCGGACCCCTATTAAACACGTTTTGTAGTCGCACACCCCTATTAAACACGTTTTGTAGTCGCACACCCCTATTAAACACGTTTTGTAGTCGCACACCCCTATTAAACCCTTTATGTAGTTGCACACCCCTATTAAACACGTTTTGTAGTCGCATACCCCTATTAAACACGTTTTGTCGTCGCGGACCCCTATTAAACACGTTTTGTAGTCGCGGACCCCTATTAAACACGTTTTGTAGTCGCGGATCCCTATTAAACACGCTTTGTAGTCGCGGACCCTTGTTAAACACGCTTTGTAGTCGCAGACCCTTGTTAAACACGTTTTGTAGTCGCGGATCCCTATTAAGCACGTTTTGCAGTCGCGGACTCCTATTAAGCACGTTTTGTAGTCGCGGACTCCTATTAAACACGTTTTGTAGTCGCGGACTCCTATTAAACACGTTTTGTAGTCGCACACTCCTATTAAGCACGTTTTGTAGTCGCGGACTCCTATTAAACACGTTTTGTAGTCGCGGACTCCTATTAAGCACGTTTTGTAGTCGCACACCCCTATTAAACACGTTTTGTAGTCGCCGACTCCTATTAAACACGTTTTGTAGTCGCGGACTCCTATTATACACGTTTTGTAGTCGCGGATCCCTATTAAGCACGTTTTGTAGTCGCGGACTCCTATTAAACACGTTTTGTAGTCGCGGACTCCTATTAAGCACGTTTTGTGGTCGCGGACTCCTATTAAGCACGTTTTTTAGTCGCGGACTCCTATTAAACACGTTTTGTAGTCGCGAACTCCTATTAAGCACGTTTTGTAGTCGCGGACTCCTATTAAGCACGTTTTGTAGTCGCGGACTCCTATTAAACACGTTTTGTTGTCGCGGATCCCTATTAAGCACGTTTTGTGTCGCGGACTCCCAGGATTTATTTACTTTGGCGAGCTTATTCATTGATTCACTCATTGTCTCTTTCCCTTTAGCTACCAAATATCATAATATCCTTTAAGCCATTGCTGATCACTTGTGCCCCGTGACGATCGCCCCGCAGTGGTCCGCGGAACACAGTATGAGAAATGCTGCTCTAGACCTATTTATTCTGCCGCGTTGTTTTATTCAGTTTGTATTGCACGGTGTATTTTAAATTGCGATCCCGTGTGTCTGTCTTAGTTCACATTAGTTCACATTAGTTCAGGAGCGCTGCACTAAAATTTGGATCATCCACGAACTTCCCTCGGTAGCCTAGTTGGGGGCCTCGGTAGCCTAGTTGGGGGCCTCGGTAGCCTAGTTGGGGGCCTCGGTAGCCTAGTTGGGGGCCTCGGTAGCCTAGTTGGGGGCCTCGGTAGCCTAGTTGGGGGCCTCGGTAACCTAGTTGGGGGCCTCGGTAGCCTAGTTGGGGGCCTCGGTAACCTAGTTGGGGGCCTCGGTAGCCTAGTTGGGAAAACCACCCGACTGGACTACCGACGTTCGGACAACCCGTGTTCGATTCCCGCTGGGAGCAGTGTGAATTGTACTCGTGGTTGGAAAAAAAATATATACCCCCACGGGCGACCCAGCCGTTAGCAGAAATGGGTACCAGGGTATTGCCCTGGGAAGGTGAGAAATGTCGCTTCTCATCTGAGTCTCGATGCTTGAGGCGACACTATACAGAAATATCCGAACATTTCTGGATAGACGACCGAGCACATATGAGTGTAAAACTCGCGTGCCAAGACGCCGGTTCGTCACGTACTTTACCTTGACCTTACCTTTCCATAGAGGCATCAATTCTTTGCAGTCTGGGATTGTGTCTTGTAAGAAAACTGTCTTACTGGACTAGTCAGGAGACAAATAATAATAAATGAATATTATTATAGAGGGAAACTTCCGACGCGATAATCAGCGACTCGTTTCAGAGGAAGAGGTATGTTTACAGCACTCGAATAAAAATCTCTCTTCGTGGCAAGGCGCTGTGCCAATGAGTACGGGTTCGATCGATCCTGCTTCGGACCATATATTGTTCTTGGTTTTTTTTTCTTTCTGTTGTTGATTATTTGTCATTTTCCCCATTTGCTGTAAACATAGCTCTTCCTCTGAAATAATTCGCTTACTAGCCTAGTCTGCCCCCTGCTAGATTGTCATGCTTGCTTGCTTGAGTTCGCCCGATGACTAAAGTAGTATACCACTTCGTCATCCGTCCTTAAAATGGACGTTAAGTTGGCGTGTCTGCGTTGTGTTGTGGTTTGCAGTATAACTGTGGTTTTTACGCCTTTCGGCCCAACACTTCCGACTTCAGCACGGTTATGATTGATATGCTCCTCAATCAAGATTTTTTGGGGGACTGAGATTACTCTTTGAAGTCTCCGTGGCTCACTTCCTGATCAAAATAGCGAAGATTCAATCCGTAGGTGTGACCAAATTCTTTCGGATCGACAAGGCTCAGGGGTCCGCATCGAAGCGACAGAAAGAAAGAAAGAAAGAAAGAAAGAAAGAAAGAAAGAAAGAAAGAAAGAAAGAAAGAAAGAAAGAAAGAAAGAAGGAAAGAAATAAAATAAAGACAGCAAGAACGAGATTTTAAAAAAAAGTAAGAAAGAAAAAAAGTAAGAACGAAAGTAAATGAGAGAGAAAGAAATAGAAAGAATATGAAAAAGAAAGAAAGAAAAAGGTAGGATCAGAAAGAAATTAAATAGGCAAGTAAGAAGGAAAGAACGGAAGAGAGAACAATATTTTTCTTTAGTGAGAAAAAAGTAAATAAAAAGGAGAGCATACAAAAAGGAAATAAAGAGAAAGAAGAAAATAAAAAAGTACGAATGACAGAAAAAAAAAATAAAATAAAAAGTACGAATGAAAGGGAAAAAAATAAAATAAAAAGTACGAATGCAAGAAAGAAAAACAATAAACAAATATGTAAGTAGGAAATAAATTTACAAAAGTAGAGAGCAAGTAAGAAGGAAAGTTGTTAATATGGAAATTAAATAAGAAGGAAAGAAATAGAAAGAAAGAAGAACATTAACAAATTAAGTAAGAAAGAAAAAATATAATAGGTAAGAAAAAAAAAAGAAAAAATAAAGTAAATAATTAAGTAAGAAAGAAAGTAAGATAAAACGACATTATCAAAAGAGTGGAAGAAAAAGTAAGAGAAAAAGATGGCAAGGAGTAAAAGGAAGGAAGGAACAAAGAAAAAAAAAAAGAATGAAAGAAACACAGAAAGAAAGAAAAAAAAGAATTGAAAGAAAAGAAGGAAAAATGAAGCAATCACGCCTCAAACATGGCATATTACATTCCACCCATTCCTAAATCTGATGTTTAATGGAAGTGGTTTCAATTTGTGGCCATAAACACAACACGTTTAGCCCAAACTAAATATTTGCGTGTGATTTTCGCATGTTCTTATTCGGAACAAAGAGATCAAAGATTGGCAAATCTGAGAGTCTCAGGAGATGCAATATACAGTTTTTAACGATGATGTGGTCTTAATGTTAAGATAAAGACACTAACTTTGATTTTAATGTACATGAATTATGTGTATTTTATCTTCTTGGAAAAAAAATATGATGAAATCAAATAAAGTATCAGACAGCATAAAAATAAACAGGATAAATCTAAAAACAAGTGCAACGCGTCAAATACTTGGGCACAATAATAACATCAGATGGAAGATGCACCACAGAAATAAACAGCAGAATAGCCCAGGCCAAAATAGCATTTCAGAAAATTAAAAACGTCTTATACAACAAGTCTATGTCAATAGATGTGAGAAAGAGAGTTCATCGATGCTATATAGAGCCAAATCTGATCTATGGAAGCGAATTATGGACATTAGACAAACAAATGAAAAGACGATTACAGGTAGATGGGATTTCTCTGAAAAAATGTTGAAAGTTCCATGGACAGCTAAAAAGACCAACGAGGAAATTCTCAAAGAGGCCAACACAAAAAGGGAACTCCTAAAAAAAAATCAGAAAGAAACAATCAACATTTTTTCAGGCACATTATGAAAAGAGGAAAGTTGGAATACTTGGCTACAACTGGCAAAAGAGAGATCGCGGACGACAAAGAGAGAAAATACTGGATAGCTTGGCGTCATGGCATGGAAAGCAGTCAACAACAGAACTGATACGATGCACTGTAGATAGAAGATTGTGGAGGGACATGATCACCTACGGCAACTCGTATGGCAAATAATGATGATGATGATGATGAACGCCCGCGCAGGACAGTTAAATGCCAACCATGCCATTCTCATTAGTGGTTTGATGTCTCTTCTTTTTTTGTGTGTGATCTTTTGCATCTATTATTCTTTCGTTTTTTAAAATTATAATTGATAATTGTTGCTATTTTCATCACATATCGTGGTAAAAAAAAAGATGATTGTTTCATTCATGTTTGGTTAATAATACATAACAGTACATCGGTGCAAATATCACTTTAAACATAAGCCCACGTCAAATTAGAGAATCACTAAGGCAATGTTAGACTGTCATAAAGAAAGTCAAATTAGGCATGTACAAAGGTGGTTATATAAGACATGTGCAAAAATGGTTATATTAGACGTACACGAAGGTGGATTTAATTAGACTTACACAAAGGTGGTCATGTTAGACATGTACAACAATGATTATATTAGACATGCTCAAACGTGGTTATATTAGACGTACACATAATGGTCATATTAGGCATGTACAAAAGTGGTTATATTAGACATGCACCATGATGGTCATGTTAGACATGTGCAAAAGTGGTTATATTAGACATGCACAAAAGTGGTTATATTAGACATGCACAAAAGTGGTTATATTAGACATGTACAACAATGATTATATTTGACATGCTCAAACGTGGTCATATTAGACGTACACATAATGGTCATATTAGGCATGTACAAAGATGGTTATATTAGACATGAGCCATGGTAGTCATATTAGACATGTACAAAAATCGTTATATTAGACATGCACAAAGGTGGTCATATTAGACGTTAACATAATGGTCACATAGACATGTACGACTAAAGAGGAGTAACTTGGCTGCAATGGTACTACTAAAGAGGAGCAACTTCACTGCAATTGTACTACTAAAGGGGAGCAACTTCACTGCAATTGTACTGCTAAAGGGGAACAACTTCGCTGCAATTGTACTACTAAAGGGGAGCAACTTCACTGCAATTATACTACTAAAGAGGAGCAACTTCACTGCAATTGTACTACTAAAGAGGAGCAACTTCACTGCAATTGTACTACTAAAGAGGAGCAACTTCACTGCAATTGTACTACTAAAGGGGAGCAACTTCGCTGCAATTGCCAACGAACTAACTACTGGATACCCAGTACTTTTCCAAACAATATCGAAACCCTTGGGCCCATCTGATATGTCTCCTCATGGAAAACATAAAATACCAGACCTTAACGAAAATATAACAGGAATCATGAAAAAAGGCCCTCAATCAGACACAGAAAGAAAACACGTAGCAGAAAAACACATACACGTTACCTACCTACAGGACTCTTGGTCCCACATATACACAGATGGCTCTGCTACAAATGCCACCAGAAATGGAGGGGGAGGTGTGTTCTTGACGCTGAATAATCAGGACGAGATCACCAAGTCAATAGCTACTGGAAAATTCTTAAACAACTTTAAAGCAGAAACTGAGGCCATCAGAGATTCTGCAACACTGGCTACTCAACACAAAAATAACACGCACAATAAATTGGTGATTCTGCCTGATGCACTGTCAGTACTATCAGCTCTAAAAAGCACCAAGAACAATGAACTAGATGACTTGAGAACAACCCTGGACCAACTATGCAATAACTTCCAGAGAGTAGTCATTCAGTGGATACCATCACACTGTAATATACACGGGAACAAACGCGCAGACAAATTAGCTAAAGAGGGAGGGAGATTACCACAAGAGAACCATCCGCTCAGTTATGATGAAGCCAAATCCATCCTCAAAGGTCAGTACCGTGAAAAATGGAAACGAGAACACCCAAAGCATAACGAGAGTGACGGATACCTTCAACTATCAAGGAGGGATCAAGTCATCATACTTCGCCTACGCACTGGCCACAATAGAATGAGAAATCACATGTTCACCAAATTCAAAATAGGTACAACCAGCCTATGCACTGTACACTGGACAATATGACTACAAAACATGTTCTACTGGATTGCCCCCAGTACACAGTCTTGAGAAGAGCAATGTGGTCCACACCCACCTCCATGGAAGAGAAACTATATGGGGTAATCGATTCACTTAAATAGACAGCTGACTTCATGAGAGAGTCTGGAATCCTACTCTGATTGAGTCTTGATGGCAGAGAGAGAGAGAGAGAGAGAGAGAGAGAGAGAGACATGTGCAAAAATGGTTATATTAGGTGGTTATATCAGTCGTTCACATAGTGGTCATGTTAAGCATGTACACAAATTGTATAGGCATGATAAGAAAAACATTATATTAGAAACGCATAAAGGTGGTCATATTAGACATGTACAAAGGTGGTCGTATTAGACATGTGCAAAGATGATCATATTAGACATGTACAAAGATGGTTATATTAGACATGTACAAAGATGGTCATATTAGACATGCAGAAAGGCACATTTAGGCAATCAGCAAGCTATTTTTAGATTTGCGATAGGGGACATAACAGATACGTAATTAGATGGTACATTTTATGCAGACTTATTTAAGGGCTCGTGTGAACGCATTATAGCGCATTTTTTACGTCTGCATGTGTAGGCGTTATTGTGTGGCCAACCCCAAAAGAAGTTGAACACTAACAGCCTGAGTCAATTTGTGGTGATTCATGATCAACGTCTACTTATCAGCATGACCTTGTTGCAGTTGTGCAGTCGATGTTTAGTTTGTGGTGTAACGAGATTGAAAAAATGGCGCTCAAGCTTGCCGGCTTCACGCTTTATGTCTTTCTTGTTGTTTTTTTAAACGCTCCAATTGGAGGTAAGTTGAATTTAAATTTGTTTTGTGCAGTTACTGTAAGTTAATATTTTAATGTATTATTACTAGGCAGATAAATATGCAGCCGTTATAAAAATCGCTGGATATGATATTTGTTTATGTGGATTTCCTGTCTCCAGTGCCGGTACATTGATCCCGGTGAGGCGTAATCTGGTTGAGCTATAGCCGGCGATACCTGAATATGTAACCTTGGTCCACCTGTGATTGTGTCTAGGCGACACCAATGAAGGAACAGCAAATCTTTATATTAAACACTCAACGTGTTCCCATTCTGAAGCTTAAACAAATTTACAATTCACCATAATTTTAAAATGTAGCGCCTGCAGTGTAGCATAACCCTATTCAGTGGGTGGATGGGTCGTGCTTGGCCAAGAAGGCGGAAATCTCAAGGCCAGTAAGTCAGCCAGCCTATTGCAGTAAATGTGTTGTCAACTCAGACAGAATTTCTTCACTTCGACTTCGTGACAATGTCACAAATTCAGTTTTCAATTTAACATAGTCTATGTTCACGTCTAGGAAGACAAAATACGGGAAAAGTACAGTTCCGATGTTTCTTTATAGTTTGTGGGAAAATGAAATAAAACAAATGAGTTAATTTAAAAAAAAGCTAGCAGAAGAGACGAAAGAACACAATCTAAATTTATACATAACTCTCAATGACCAGGAAAATAACATTCGACCCAGTAAATAGAGAACAACTGTGGGGAAAGCTAACAACATACGGAGTAAGCCAAAATGTAACCAATGTAGTTAAAAGTCTCTACATCAACGGCAGCTGCACAGTCAGAACAGCAGCAGGCTACACGGACCAATTCGAAGTTAAATGTGTAAAAACAGGGGTGTGTACTACCCGCCCCCCCCCTTTTTTCTGTTTATTACATACATGGAGACTATATATATATATATATATATGAGAGTTAGCCAACCCATCAGAGCCAGAGGAGATCAACATGCTTGCAGACGATCAGACACTAATACATGGACAAACGGAAGATTTACAAGAACTCAAAAAGCGTTCAATAAACGTTGCGGGAACACCAGACCCAAGGGCCGACCACGAAAAGTTGGATTGACGGAACATTAGAAACACTAGGTAACATAACAGTAGCAGAGGCGAACAGAAGAGCAAAATACCACAAATTCATCTCCCCTCGACGCTGAAAGGCAAATGAGGAAGAAAAGAAGAAGTTAATAAAACAAGAAAGTGAATCGCGTTTCTTCTGTAGATAATTAAATTATATTAACTGCACATCAAAATGGTAGCCGCCATAGCTCAGTGGTTAGTGAACTGGACTACAAAGGACAAGAAGTAGGGTTCGATCACAACCGACGGTTTCCGGATTCACGCAGCCTTAAACGGGAACTGGATTTTTTAAAATGTGAAAGTAAAGCCGTACGGACGTAATACAGACCACCTTATCCCAAAAATCATGTGCCGAAGGTTGGTAAAAATTATGGTCACTAACAACATATTCCCTACACACCACTTGGCGTGACGGGGCACATTACTCTTGTTTACACGTCAAAGTAAATCAATTATACATCAAACTATTGACCGCATCAGTTAGGAGACTCGTGTGGCTGAGTGGTTAATTCGCTCCCCTTCTTATCTTAAGGCTGCGAGTTCAATTTCCAGAAGTGGAATATTTTTTTTTTTCGGACCAATAAAGCACCGGGTCTCACCCAACTTCTAAAAGTGGGTACTAGATATATTTTTTCTAGGAAGCAAAGGCGGCCTGGCGTGATACCGGCTACATTACCCCCCAAAAAACATGTCATAGTTATAGTAAAATATGGTCACTAACACTATATTTTCACATAACGATGATGATGATGATGATGATGATGATGACGATGATGACGATGATAATTAACACTATATTCCAAAATCGCCCTACACGGCAAGGGAGGCAACATTTACTTTATCTTTACTTTTTATATCAAAATTCATCAAATGCACATCAGCTTGTGGGAGCCGCGATAGCTCAGTGGTTAGTGAATTGACCTACATAGGACAAGGTTCGATCCCAACCGGTGGCTTCCAGGTTCACCTAGCCTTTAATGGGTACCGGATTGTTTTCTGGGAAAATAAAGCGGAACGGGCGTAATACCGACCATCTTTCTATCTATCTATGTATCTATCTATGTATCTATCTATGTATCTATGTATCTATGTATCTATCTATCTATCTATCTATCTATCTATCTATCTATCTATCTATCTATCTATCTATCTATCTATCTATCTATCTATCTATCTATCTATCTATCTATCTATCTATCTATCTATCTATCTATCTATCTATCTATCTATCTATCTATCTATCTATCTATCTATCTATCTATCTATCTATCTATCTATCTATCTATCTATCTATCTATCTATCTATCTATCTATCTATCTATCTATCTATCTATCGATCTATCTATCTATCTATCTATCTATCTATCTATCTATCTATCTATCTATCTATCTATCTATCTATCTATCTATCTATCTATCTATCTATCTATCTATCTATCTATCTATCTATCTATCTATCTATCTATCTATCTATCTATCTATCTATCTATCTATCTATCTATCTATCTATCTATCTATCTATCTATCTATCTATCTATCTATCTATCTATCTATCTATCTATCTATCTATCTATCTATCTATCTATCTATCTATCTATCTATCTATCTATCTATCTACCTACCTACCTACCTACCTATCGATCTATCTGTCTGTCTGTCTATCTGTCTGTCTATATATCTATCTATCTATTGTCCTTTCGAGCCGAAGACGGCACATAGGGCAGAACCACAATCTCAAATACAGAAACCTTGCGTGCCAAAGTGGCACTTATTGAGGAGATCACTGTTTCTGTTTCCATAACAATACTTTTTACAATGACAGCTTGTCAAGCCATCGATCAACCTCCTTAGTCGCCTCTTACGACATGCCTGGAAGGTCACAGTGTCACTATTCTTCGCTTCCCTCATAACGAGGCCCAGGTAACACGCAGGAGTATCCCGGTAACACTGACCACATTACCCCAAAAATCATGCGCTGAAGATCAGTAAAATTTATGGTCACTAACACCATATTCCCTATATGCCACTTGGTGTGAGTGTGACGGGGGTACTTTACTTTTTTTTTTTTTTTTTTTTTTACATCAGCTTGTACCACTTTACAGGGGACCTCGGTAGCCTAGTTGGGAAAACCATCCGACTGGACTACCCACGTTCGGACAACCGGTGTTCGATTCCCGCTGGGAGCAGTGTGAGTTGTACTCGTGGTTGGAAAAAAATAATATATACCCCCACGGTCGACCCAGCCGTTGGCAGAAATGGGTACCAGGGTATTACCCTGGGAAGGTGAGGAATGTCACCTCACATCGTGAGTTTCGATGCTTGAAGCGACACTATCCAGAAATCTCCGAACATTTCTGGATAGGCGGCCGAGCACATATGGGTGGAAACTCGCGTGCTAAGACGCCGGTTCAAGTCTCGTACTTTTCCTTTACCTATATCACTTCACATACAATTAGTAAGTTACATTATTTTACATTTAAATAAGTAATTAATTCTGTGAGCAAAACATATGTGCATAATTGTTTATGACATATAAAATACACATAAAACAACTTTATTTTAAACCGTTTTAAAATATTAATTATCATTATTATATAATAATTATTAATTATGATTTTTTTGCAACTTTTAAAAGCTGGTGTGAGGACGGTTGAACCTTCAGGTTATCAGTTTTTCAATTATAATTATCGAGGTTTTGATTTGCACCTGGCATACCTGGCATATTTGTTCAGGTGTTTACCTACAATTTGTCTCAATTGCTCTGGAAATATCTTCAGGTAATATCGGTGATGGGGCTGACAACGCTGTCTGGTCCTTTAAGACCTGCATAACGTGGCAAGAGAGTTGGCTTAATACAACAAATATATATATATATATATATATATAATGTCAGTAACACTTCTTCCTGAGTATATTATAAACCAGTGAGACCTTCTAATGTATCACAATGTGCAAGATGATGGTGGGAGTGGCGGGGGGGGTTGAAGCTATACCCAACATGGCATCAATGTACGTTTAATGTGATATTAAAACAAAATAAATGTAGCCTTAACAAAAATGTAGTGTGACATTAACATAAAATAAATGCAGCCTTAACAAAAATGTAATGTGACATTAACATAAAATAAATGCAGCCTTAACAAAAATGTAATGTGACATTAACATAAAATAAATGCAGCCTTAACAAAAAATGTAATGTGACATTAACATAAAATAAATGCAGCCTTAACACAAATGTAATGTGACATTAGCATAAAATAAATGCAGCCTTAACAAAAATGTAATGTGACATTAACATAAAATAAATGCAGCCTTAACAAAAATCTAATGTGACATTAAAACATAAAATAAATGCAGCCTTAACAAAAATCTAATGTGACATTCATCATCATTGAGTGCCGTCTCCGCAACGAAGGTTGGCTACCATGGAGCGCCATTCTGCTCTATCTCTTGCTTTGATGGTGCAGGTTGTCATCGGTTGATTTGTCCATATTTTGATGTTACTCGTCCATGTTAATCTTGGTCTTCCTCTGCCTCTTTTACCTTGTATTTTCCCCTTCAGGATTACTTTCAGTAGGCTGTTGTGTCTTTTAACATGGCCCAAGAATCGCATTTGTCTTGTTCTAACAACAGATGGGCACAAGAAAATACTCAAGTGACGTCACAACGTGCCTAAATTCTTCCTATTACATTCAGGTAGTTTTGAAGTTCACAGACTATTTTATGTTACTGACTAATGTAGGCAGTATACAGTTCTTTCTTGCATACCCTGCTGCCTTGTTAGCAATGACAGTTTAAATATTAAAAAAAGAGAGAAAAAAGTGGTATGGTAACAGCTTTACGTAATTGAGAAACAAAACAAAAGTCGAAGTACGTTTCGACCAAGTAGGCCTTCAGTTGGAACACTAAACAACAGCATATGTTTTGTTAACACGAGGAGGTGCTAAGAGCTAGGGGAGGGCATCATGAAATAAAATAATCCTGATGCCCTGTGTGTGAAACTTGTGAATTAAAAGCTATAATGGAGATAACCGTAGATAAACCAAGTGGAGCAAAGTGGGAATCATCGTTATTAAGTCCCTTGTTAGTTCATGTTTCAACACATATTAGACAGATCAAATAATAACTTTATTAATAGGAGGACACTCATCAGGCAGGGAGCACTATGTAAAAAAGTAAAGAAAAAGTAGAGCCCCGTCACACCAAGTGACGTACAGGAAATATGGTGTTAGTGACTATAATTTCTATAGACCTTCGGCACATGATTTTTGGGGTAATGTGGTCGGTATTACGCCCGAGCCGCTCTACCGTCCCAGAAAAAATCCGGTACCCATATAAGGCTGGGTGAACCCGGAAGCCGTCGGTTGGGATCGAACCCTACCCCTTGTCCTTTGTAGTCCAGTTCACTAACCACTGAGCTATCGCGGCTCCCAATAAGTAGAATAGCTTAGGCCAAAATATCATTTCAGAAAATAAAAATAAACATCTTGTGCAACATGTCCATGTCAACATAAGTGAGAAGGAAAGTTAAGCGATGCTAGATAGAGCCAATTTTGACGTATGGAAGTGAATCATGGATAGTAGACAAATAAAATGAAATAAAAATGATTTCAGGCCACAGAGACGAGATTTATAAGAAGAATGTTGAGAGTTCCTTGGACAGCGAAAAAGACCAACGAGGACAGTCTCAAAGAGGTCAACACAAAAGGGAGCCCCTAAAATACATCAGAAAGAAATAATCAACATTTTTCGGGGCACATCACGAAAAGAGAAAAATTGGAACACTTGTTTACAACTGGAAAAATAGAGTGAAAGCGAGATCGTGGACGACAAAAAGAGAAAATAATGGATAGCTTGGTGTCATGTGGCACGGAAAACAGTCAACAACAGAATTGATGCAATGCACTGTAGATAGAGAAATGTGGAAGGACATGATCGCCTACGTCAGTAGGTATGTCACATGAATTCCGAATCCGGTTCATGACTACGGGAATTTTTTACTGCAGTGTGATTATTTCTGGTTTGGATTTTCTTTTATGGAGACAGCTGTAGTTCGATCGCATAACCTGACCACTGAATCAACATGGTCTTGGCGCCTGCGTGCTGAGATAGTGCTGTAGGCGACTGGCCGTAAAATTTAGTGGAACGATACCATGTTCCGGATTTGTCTTGTGACAGGATGTGTGAACTGTCTGTTTTCAACTGAAAATTTGCAACCAGCTGGACGGCAGCCGAATCAAATGCCCCACCAAAGTGGAAACCTGGCCTCATTTGTTGAGACATCGATTATTGATGCGTCACGCTCCTTGATCATGGAGTCCACGAAGATTTGGCGCGGGCTCATGGAGATTGTGCTCCCACTGACAGCCGTTACAAAGACCCAGCACTGTCCATTTTGAGCTGCGCGCCATTTGTCCAGAACGCTGCATGTTCAATAGAATAGTATGAACGGAGAAAAACGATTCCTTTCCACAGAACGCAACACGTTCAGTGGAACGGTTTGCTTGCTTGCGTTCACCCGATGACTCAAGGAGTGTACCTCTTCATCATCCGCCCTTAAAAGGACGTTAAGTGAGCGTGTCTGCATTGTGTTGTGGTTTGCAGTAAAACTGTGATATTTGCGCCTTTCGGCCCAACACATCCGACTTCAGCATGACATATTTGAGTACCGGGTTGTCTTCCCTCTTCGATCCCTACTCGCTTGGCCAGACCAGACAGGTTAGTCTGTTACTAGAGGCACCACGGAGAGGTGGAGCAAGGTCTGGATGATTGTGGTTCACCGATCCTGACGCAAGCCATCAGCTGTGGGTCGCTGACAACTTTGTTGGTTGCTGGAATGGGGGCTAACCAGATATAGGAATGATGAGGGGAAATTGAAAAAAAATAGAAAAAATGGTATGTTAGAAGCTTTACGTGATTAGTAAACGACACAGATTCGAACGACGTTTCGGCCCAATAGGCCTTCAGCAGGAACAAACAAAACACACACACACACGGTATGAATATAGGAATGATGGCCTACTGTGAAGTCATTACGTTCTAAATTCTAATGTGCAAAGTCTAAACTAAAGTAAACTAAATTAATCTAATGCCAACGTGAGAAATGAAAAAAAAAAGGTGAAGACATGAGTGATAATTATAATCTAGGAAAAATAGAACAGTAAAAGCGATCAAATGATTGAATGGGCAAAACAACAAGCATGATAGTTACAAACAAGAGGTTAAAGCATCACACACGATGTCTTTCGACATGTGAAAACAGAAAACGACATTTTACCCACTTGATGATAACATTGATAAACAATATATACAGAAATAGGCTAATATCACTGAGAACTAGGCCAGTGACAGATTGAAGTAGTATCCATGTACCAGTTACAGGAGAGGTCTGAATATATTTGGAAACAAGGAGCGGAGATAATAACGCCACGTTCAATCTAAATTTACTTAAATCTGAGAAGTGAGGGATGTAATATATCAATTCAATTGGCGCACACACGACATATTAGAACCAGCGTAACAAATATCTAGAGAGATCAAACCGCCAATATGGAAAACATCAAAGGATAAAGAGAAGCCAGACGACATTTTACTACTGATGGACAAAAAACATAGACAAAGACAACCTCAAAGTGTAAAGAGAAGCCAGACGACATTTTACTACTGATGGACAAAAACATAGACAAAGACAACCTCAAAGAGTAAAAAGAAGACAGGCGACATTTTACAGTTGATGGACAACAAAAACATAGACAAAGAAAACCTCAAAGAGTAAAAAGAAGACAGGCGACATTTTACAGTTGATGGACAACAAAAACATAGACAAAGAAAACCTCAAAGAGTAAAAAGAAGACAGGCGACATTTTACAGTTGATGGACAACAAAAACATAGACAAAGACAACCTCAAAGAGTAAAAAGAAGACAGGCGACATTTTACAGTTGATGGACAGCAAAAACATAGACAAAGACAACCTCAAAGAGTAAAAAGAAGACAGGCGACATTTTACAGTTGATGGACAACAAAAACATAGACAAAGACAACCTCAAAGAGTAAAAAGAAGACAGGCGACATTTTACAGTTGATGGACAACAAAAACATAGACAAAGACAACCTCAAAGAGTAAAAAGAAGACAGGCGACATTTTACAGTTGATGGACAGCAAAAACATAGACAATGGTGTAAAAGACTGGCAGAATTGTTCATGGAATGAGAAAACCTGAATGAAGAACATATTACATCTTAGAGTGCTCTGATAACCATAGACCACAAGTAGACACCAAAGAAGGACCATCAATCATCGTCATCGAGCACCATGCCTGCTGGCTTAGGTGATCATGTCTCTCCACAACTTTCGATCTCGATAGTTATTTACCACTTCTGTTGTTGACCTTCTACCAGGCCAATCTCTTAAGCTGTCTGATATCTTTTCTCTTTGCTTCCCTCTATCTCTTCGTCCCTCGATTTTTCTAGTTGTCACAGTATATTCCAGCCGTTCCCTTCTTATTACATGGCCCCAAAAATGATGATTGTTTCTTCTTAATAATGGAAATTAGCTCTCTTTTTGCTCTGGCCTCTTTTAGAACGTTTTCATTACTCTTCCTAGGTGTCCATGGTATTCTCAACATTCTTCTGTAAAACCACATCTCTACAGCCTCCAGTGATTTTCTTGTCTGTTGTCATATTGTCCATGATTAACATTCATATGTTAAGACTGACTACATAACATTTAAGAACTCTTTTTCTTGTTTCTATTGTCAGAAATAGATTGCATAGTATCTTCCTCATTTTTTGGATCATCAATACTTACAGGAAAAAATATTGGATGCTATGCACAGTTTATATATATATATAAAGTAAAAAGAAAGTACCCCCGTCACGACTAGAGGCGTATAGGGAATATGGTGTTAGTGACCATACATTTTACAGACCTTAGGAACATCATTATTTTTGGGGTAATGTGGTCGGTATTACGCCCGTGCCGCTTTACTTTCCCAGAAAAAAATCCGGTAACCATTAAAGTCTGGGTGAAATGGAAGCCGTCGGTTGGGATCGAACCCTACCTCTTGTCCTTTGTTGTCCAGTTCACTAACCACTGAGCTATCACGGCTGCCATATATATATATATATATATATATATATATATATATATATATATATATATGTAAATCACATGAACAGGATTTAATAATCAGAGAAAAAATGAGAAGAAATAATAAATAAATCTATGGGAGAATTCTAAGAAAGAAGTTTAGAATGAGAGGTCAGCTGTAAAAAAAAGTAACGAACGCTCCATAGCGTTCTATAACGCCTATTGCGTCATGATAGATGGTTGGTTCCAAGAATTCATGATTTGTCGGTATTTTCGTGATATGTTAGTGCTTTATTCTGGATGGTGTTTTTATGAGCAGCTTCTCTCACGGCTGAATCTGACAATATTGGATAGACGGATGAACCGTAAAATAAACAAGGTGCATTTGCGGTGCTTGGTCTCATCTCCTTTTTCCTTCACCTTTTGCTTTCTGAATTTAACATCAACGCTTCCTCGAAAGTTCCTGTGCCGTTTAAAAAAAAATATATTGTTGGTCTTCTTGTGCCACGGCCAGTAACGATGATACACGTATGTCTAGCAGCCTTTAAATAAATACAACTAACAAATATTCGGGATTGTTTAGCTGATAAATCGAGGTCAAGATAGAGATTTATCGCCAGATTTATTTGTTTTCAATTTATGGGATTATACAAAGAGTCACAAAGGACGCACGAAATATCAGTGGCTAGTCATAAAATACACATCCTGGATTATGTTGATAACACAGTCATCATCATCATTTGCAGTACCGGTTGGTGTTGACGATCATGTCCTTCCACAATCTTCTATCCACAGTGCGTCGTATGAGTTTTGTTGTTGACTGTTTTCCATGCCATGACACCAAGCTGTCCAGTATTTTTGCTCTTTGTCGTCCGCGATCTCTCTTTCCGTTTATTTTGCCAGTTGTAACCAAGTATTCCAACTTTCCTCTTCTCACGAGTTAGCTGTAAATATGAAGTTGTGGTTTGTCATGATTATTCCAGGCAACATAAGAAGGTAGTTTTCCATTCCTTTCCTTCTTGGCAGTGACTGTACTAGTCGGAGATTGCAGCCATTGTCTCTATACATGAGATCCTCTGCCTGCCATCGCGGTGTGGGGACCATAACCGGCACTATTTGTCGACTGCTCCCACAACACCATCCACCACCTGCTCCAATGGCTTCACATATCAATGATAGGGGGGCTAAACGGGGGCTCCACCTTGCCCAAGAGTGTCCCGAAGACTAGCGGAGGAAAGGAGACGTCTTACTCCTCCTTTGGTAGAGCAGAACTCTACCCCGTTATCCTAGATAACACAGTACTAACTGCTAAGTGTGATAAAGAGATGTTAGAAGATATTATTGTTATTAGGATCATCATCGCCGCACACTGGACGAACACATAGGTAGTCCGGTAACCTCCTCCAGAATCTCGAGAAATTCCGAGGAGAATCCTGGCCCATGTGCACGAACTCCGTAGCACGGTTTGGGACCCACGGTGTGGGTACGCTTTTGCTGACAATCTTCGCCAAGACATTTATGGTCCATTCTTTTCGACTTTAAATGTCAAGAGTTCTTTAAAGTGCGCAAGTACACACGGGGCCTTCTATATATTGCCGTTATCCGAGAAGGCTCCCACTACATTGGATCTCACTACCCAGGGGAGGTAATGTCTCGAAGAAATCATGGATAAATATAACCTATTTTTTTGAAACTACCGCCACCGTTGAGGAGTTCGAACCCGGATCCTTCCTGTTCAAAGGCCCACGTCGCGCCCCTAGACCACTCAGTCC